>VXBH01003376.1:236999-286140 GCA_013400035.1 Rynchops niger
TCCTGTTCTCCATGACCTTTCAAAGATGATGGAGAGTGGCCAAGCAATAACATCTGCCAGCTCTCTCAGCACTCCCGGGTGCATCTCGTCAGGACTTATGGATGTCCAGATTGGCCAGGTGGTCTCTAACCTGATCTTCCTCTACTGGGGAAAATTCTTCCTCTCTCCAGACCTTCCCCCTTGCCTCCAGCGCCTGGGATTCAAGAGGGACAGCTTTAGCAGTGAAGACTGAAGCAAAGAAGGCATTCAGTAGCTCTGCTTTCTCTGTGTCTTCCACCACTAGGGTGCTCATCTCATTCGTTAGTGGGCCTACATTTTCCCTAGTCTTCCTTTTTCTATTGATATATTGAAAGAACCTCTTCTTGTTATCTTTAACCGTGGTGGCCAAGATGAGTTCTGATTGAGCTTTGGCTCTTCTAATTTTCACCCTACATAGCTTCACTACACCTTGTATTTTTCATAAGTAGCCAACCCTTTCCAAAGCCAACCTTTTCCAAAGGTCATAAACTTTCCTTTTNTTCCCAAGGTCATAAACTTTCCTTTTTTTCCTGAAGTCCAGCCAAAGCTCTCTATTTAGCCAGGCTGGTCTTCTTCCCTGTCTGCTCGTTTTTTGGGACTCAGGGATGGCCTGAGTCATTTTTTATGTCCCTGACATAGAGGGCCAACCCACCACCACTCCTTCCTTGCCTATCCCTTCTGAAGAGTTGGTAGCCATCAATCACCACACTCCAGTTGTGCGTGTCTTCCCACCACGTTTCTGTGATGGCGTGGGTGAAACTATATCATAGTTTCCTTGCCATACAATGGCCTCCAACTCGTCCTGTTTGTTGCCCATGCTGCATGCATTCGTGTAGATGCACTTCAGCTGGGCTAATTGCCTTGCCACTTTATTGGGGGGACAAGCCCTTATTACCACCTGACCGCGCTCAGAGATTTCTGTAGTTGCCAACTCACCACTACTACTCATGTCTTTGCTAACACATGGATCATCATCTCCCACCTCCAGTGCAACAACAGGCTGCAAGACCTTGCTAGCGCTTTTACCCACCAGCACTGGGATGCTGCTCCCAGGAACCACTTTGGTCACTCTGGTTACATCCCTGTCCCCCTTCAAACCTAGTTTAAAGCCCTATCAATAAGTCCTGCTAACTCCAGAAATAAACATGTTAATGGATTAAACTACAGCTACATTGGCCAGCGTACATCTTCCTCCCCATTTTCCTCTCCAGTTTGAGGCTCACATCAAAGTCACATCCCTGTATTGACAGGCGAAAAAGACTTCAGAAGTCAATACCTAAAACACTGGGAAAAACAGAAGATGAGACCATGAAGGTATGAGCACTGTGGGTTACTCGGCTAAGGCTGTGGATATGGAAGGAGTGTCTTGCATTGAGGTGACAGCCCAGAAGGCAGTTGTTTTCCATAATACCGTTCTGCTAATTACTCCAATATCTAATATGATTGAGGAGATGAATATGCAAAACTCATCTCAGAGCTTTTTACACCTTCTCTTTCCAAAAGCAAGTGTTTTAGCTTGGCTTTAACGTGATCTTCTGACACAACCAGGAAGATTTAGATGGCGTGGTTACGTCCCGGAAAGGGTGCAGTTAAGCCAAAGTTGGGCAACTCAACTGGAAAAACAAATTAACATTTTCTGCAGGGAAGGAAATTTCCACTAACCTTAGAGACTGTCAGCAGTGACTATGGAGAGGTTTGTCAAGTTAATTCCTTTGAAATGTATCTGGTTCAAAAATAAGACAAACAAAAAAATCTTTCTTCCACTTTTTGAGTGGATGCGTGATTCAGCTGCCAGCATCCAGCTTGAGCAAAAGAAGACATAAACTTACTTAAACTCTGTCTTTTTAAGTGTTTCTGTAGACTATCTATCTCAGATGTTTGAGATTGCAAGGCTTTTTTCCCTTTAACTGTGTAGGGTACTTTGGTTTTCAGTCTTGGGAGATGATAATGTGGTCACGCCCGAACGGCATTACCAGGAACCTTTCTTTTGCTACCACACCTCACCCACACCTTCTGACAGCCTCGTTCAGTGACTCACTCCCCCTATTGCTACACCATTTCTCCCTTTCTCCTGAGAGCAGGGAACAGCAGTGGTTTAATCTTTGGTTATTCATCCCTTTGCAAGTCTATTGCCGCTCGTCTGGTCTTTCTTGATTGAAAACTGAGAGTTTTGTTCATACAATGCATGATAGTGCATGGGCTTGCCTTTCAACTGTATTTGCCTGATAAAAAATGTATTTGCAAGTAGTTATATCAAAAATTCCACCGCCATAACAACATTTGTTACTGCAGTACAACTGAAGGTGTGAAATGTGTGTGTGTATGGCGTGTATCCTTGTCCCCATCTTCTCAAACAATAATTTAATGTAAAACTTTGAGTGTTATTTATATATCTACTCAAAGCTCTAGAGTAATTACTGTAGAGTAAAAAAGAAAAAAAAAAAAACAAAAAACAAGAGAGATGCAAGTGTTATAAATCTTGCTTTATGTTTGGGGGCTGTACTAAACATAATTTGCCAGAAAGCTGCATCTTGTGTTTGCATAGTGTTTATCAGCCTTCACTGTTTATAACAGATGGAACTAGGGAATTGTGAACGTTTCTATTAAACAGTAAATGACACTGCAACATAAACACAATATTGAGGAAGTTTGGTCTTGCAAATTAAATTCTACAACCTGGCAGATAGCTTACAAATTTAAAATGATCTTATCTTCTGTTCTGTAGAGTATATCTATAGCAGATATCCATTGCTATGAGCTCAGTGAGGGCAACGTTACGGCTGCCTACTCTGAAACAGAGGAAGGCGAGGATAATACTGATAATTCTACAAAGGCAATTGCATGGATTTCATGAGGAACCATCACTTATGAAAATAAATGATTGGTCAAGCAATGAAGAAGCAACAGAGACAATCTCTCCTGGTAGGTAAAGAAACCTTGGTTTGATTCCAACTCTTAGGCACTTAGGCACACCCACATTTCTGGTTAAAATAATTTTCCAAACTGATTTTGTTTTAAGTCAATAGACAAAGTAACAGTGTAATCACAGCCATCCCACACTGAACACAGCCATTGCTGATCTGGCAGAAACGTCCTCTTCCAATGAACAACATACCCATCCAAACCTCTGGCTTTGGCCGTCTTTGAAGGCCATGAATAATTGTTTACTCATGGGCATTAACGTAAGTCCTTCAGCTGATAATCATCTCCTTATACAATTTCCAACATTATCGTCACTTTTTTCTCACAGGCTGAGGAGTCTTTCCTCCTGGGTCTCCATCCTTCTTACATGACCACTCAAGACTAGATGTAGACACTTGCTCATTGACTATAATTTCTGTCTCCATTTATTAAAAAAAAAAAAAACAAAAACAAAAACAAACCAAAACAAACCCAAACCTCATGTGTGTGAATAAAACCACAGTACCATAGCATAAGTGCCTACTACCAATGTCAATGCTTTCAATTCCCCACAGCCTCATTAGTTTATAACCTATTTGACAACTAGTACCACACATATGGCCACAAAATGGCACTGTCATCTTGTAGCTTCACTTGCATAAAATGTTATATGAGAGTTTCCATCTCCAAGCTCTTGCAGAAGTATTAACCTAATATTATATTCACTGTAGAGTCCAGGCTTTTCATTACTGGGCTTACATAGGATTATGCTTTATCTTCACTGGCTGATATGCATAGAATGTTGACGAACATGGACCAGATGGTATTGGGTGTAGGTGTCAAGGGTTTGGTAGCCAGGAGATGCAGTGGTGGCCTCACTTCCATGAAAGAAGAAGTTACATAGAGCCTGAGGAAAAGGGGTGTGAAGGTGGGGGGAAAGTGTTTTAGTTTTCGTCTTTTTTCTTATAATCCTTCTCTATTTTAATTGGCAGTATTATTAATTTCCAAGTCAAGTCTGTTTTGCCCATGACAATTATTGGAGTGATAAGGTGTGATCTCCTTATCCTCATATCTTGACCATTGAGTTTTTTCATGTTATTTTTTCCTCCTGTCCCGCTGAGGGGGGGCAATGAGAGAGCAGGTGGATGGGAGTTTGACTGTTAGCCATGGCTAACCCACCACACCAGTGTATCATCTCTGTATCATCTCTAATTTGATCTCTATCAAATGAGTCCATTCAAAAAGTTACAATTATAAAAAATATGTGCATGCTACTTTGTGTTCTCTAGCTAAGCCCATGAAAGATTTCACTTGTCATTTTGTGGGTACAACTGGACACTCCAGCAAAAGACGCATCCATAAGCCATATAATTTTTTAATTTCTCAAAGGTTATCCTCAGTAGTTGTCCTCATTTCTCATATTTCATTAAAAGGCTGAGGTGGAAATGAATCCCATTGCCCTGAAAAACTTTTGAAAAATAGCTCTTGTTCTTCGTACGTGTTCGATCTGTAAGATGTTTGCATAAGGTAGCATTCATCGAGATGTGAATACATAACCACAGTGACATTAATATTCTGTCCAGGAGTCTCCAAAACATTGCTGGAGCTTCACACTTGCCAAGCAGAGCTAAGTCAGTCTTCTGTACCTTCCTGTAGCTTTCTGCAGCTCAGGCTCTCTGCAGTGATCTCCTCCAGTCGAGCATGATTATGTGCACAGCTACACCTGGCATTCTGACAATTCAGGACATCAGATAGTGACGTGTTTAAACAGTGCTTTTAGATTCAGGAATCAGTATGTAAAAAGTAATATGGTTGAACTTTGGAGCTAATATAAGCTATATCACTATAAGATAACACAAGGAATACTGCAAGTGGTATTAGACATTTCAACAACATTTGCCTTAAGTATCTTTAAACCTTTCAAAAATATTTACAGTATGTGGAAGCGATTCTAATGGATCTGAGGCACGTGCAGTGTTCAGTCAAGTGGATTGCCCACGTAGTGGTTATGAACACATCTGATCCATAAAACTCAGATTCCTAACTGACCTTATATGTCACCTGTTTTGCCTAGTGACAATTATTGCAGCTATCAGAACTATAAAGCAGCTTAACAGATTATTAATTCTATCTTGAGTGAAGAATCAGCACCATCAAACTTTTATCCAATTTCAGAATAGCATTAAACAAATCTGGCACATGAAAATCTGCCAGTTTGGTTGGGGTTTATACTTTTGAAATTGCCTGTGGCTGTTTATAAGATCTTTTTTGAAAAACGGTTCTTCTATATTTATGATAGTGGCTCATCTGTTGATGTCAACCAAAGCCAAAAAGTTCAACATGCTGCTAAAAATGAAGTTACAGTTTGTAGCTGAGCTTCTTCAAAAAGGTTCTGATTTTTAGATTACAGCACTCCTGTGTCTTTATATTTCAGCTTTAAGAATTCATTTTTGCTGTGAGAGTCTTTTCTTTCTGAAACCTGGCATGACATAACTATGATATTAATCTGCATTGTACACACACATTCTCTATCTTTTCCATTGTCCCAAGTACCATAAAAATATAGAGGAGGTAAATATCTCAAATGAAAAGCTTAAGTTAAATGTTTAGTTCACAATTCAGCTATCATGCAGGAAACTGAATGGCTTATGACTGTTTGGTCTTCAACTGATAGGGGATCCCAAATTTTCAAAAGCTGATGTGGTTAGCAAGGACAGCTATTTCATTCAAGCCAAACAAGGAAACAGTTATATTTCTGATTGTTTTACTAATGGCAGACAGCAATGAAAACTTAAGATAGGATATTTCAGTTGGAAGGGACCTACAACAATCACGTAGTCCAACTGCCTGACCAACTCAGGGCTGACCAAAAATTAAAGCACGTTGCTAAGGGCATTGTCCAAATGCCTCTTGAACACTGACGGGCTTGGTGGATCGACCACCTCTCTAGGAAGCCTATTCCAGTGTTTGACCACCCTCTTGGTAAAGAAATGCTTCCTGATGTCCAGTCTAAACCTCCCCTGGTAGAGCTTTGAACCATTCCCACGTGTCTCTGGGTACCAGGGAGAAGAGTTCAGCACCTTTCGCTCCACTTCTCCTGAGGAAGCTGCAGAGAGCAATGAGGTCTCCCCTCTGCTTCCTTTTCTCCAAACTAGATGAGCCCAAAGTCCTTAGCCACTCCTCACAGGACTTGCGTTCAAAATTTAGATTAAGTGGTAATACATGACCTGAAGTGAAATTACTATGTATGCATGTGTGTATATACCAAAAGGAAAACACAGGAAACAGCAAGAGAATGAATTGTTGTATACATCAGAGACCAATCCATGCCAGAGAACTCAGAGTAAAATGTTATCAGGTCAAAGATACGTCTCCTGTTTCTTATTTTCCACCGTATTCAGGAAAACAGAATTTCATGTACATTTTTCTAAAATAAACAAGATTACAGCACAGACATAACTGATTGCAAAATCAATTTCAGGGGAAAATAAAACAATATCTGAAAAGTCTTAAACTGCTTAACTTCTCAATCTATACCTATACGGAGTTGTGTCTTGCTATTCTTCTTATTATAGACCCGGAAGAAAAAAAAAGAGTGTAATTTCCAAAATGTTATAGTTTGTGCGTTACAAACTGAAGGAAAAAAAAAATAAATTGTGAAGCAGTGAGGGATTATTTCACATTTCATTTAAGGCCAAAGCATACGGTTTGTAATGCAAAACTAAATCATTCTGTACTTAAATGTTATATTTTTCTTTTGGAGTGATTTACCCTAAGGAAAACAACAATGCTGATTTCTCATGAGGGAGCCATTTTGCCACGCAGAAATGGAATATTTTTCATTTAGCATTATCTTGATTACTCTACTATGTAGCTATTCTTTCTTACATCATTAATTTTTAATTGATGAAATTATTTCTGTAAAGGAACAGAATAACTTTTCAAATTTTATTTTTCCCTTCTTATCAGGGGAACCAGTTAAAAAAGAAAAAAATACGAACCACCCAAGCTCCTAATGATAAAGCATGACAAGCAGAGGGCACTCTGCTAGAATATGGGGGAAGCCTTGGTCTTTGCTTTCAAGGTTGCTGGTATTTTTGATCAAAGATGGTCTAATATAGAGTGCACGTGTTACAGAAGCTTGGTCTGAAAATCAGAGACCTGTTGTTCCCTCGGCGGTGATTGCCTTAACCACAAACCTTTATTTAGGCTTTGCTTGTCTGTTCTTCCCCATGACCCTTGTATGCCCAGCTATACAAAGGTGCATTAGTCGTGAATTGACCATGTCTGAAAATTGTGGTGTATCTAGGGGATTTGAGTAGAGTCAAAGGAACACCTGCCAATGTGGGGATTGCAAAGGAGCATGAAGTGACAGGCAGAAACCCACCACCAACAAATTTAAATGCCTAAAGGATTAGACCAAGGTGGACTGGATGGCTGGGGAGGAACACAGCTGAATTTTAGCCTGATTTTAAAAGGATTTAGCTAGACCGGATTCCTTCTGATCATGTCATCGTCCTTCAAATGTACCTGTTGATGGGGGCAGCCACTGCCCTCTTCCCATAGTTACAATCTTTTTATTATTTGTGTACAATAACAGCAGCCAAAAAGCAAGAGTGACCAAAAAGCCAGGTGATGAGCTGTGTGGCTTAGACGTGTTGCTGAGACAGATTAACACTCCTGGAGTACAACTGACCCATCTTTGGTGAAGATTTTTCCTATGGAGTGTGGCGAGGCAGCAGCCACAGCGAACAATTGTGATACAGGAAAATAACACTGAGACATCATCATTCAAATGTCGCCAAGACAGATGTCACCTGGCTCGGCATCTGGAGACCACAGAGCTCTGGATATGCTGTGGTAATATTTCTCTGCTTCCCCTGGCAGCAGAAGAACAGCTCTCACCTTTCCCTCAGGAAAAAATTTACCACTGCGGCTCCCGAGGCCACAGCTCCCAAACATTCTGAGATGAGAAAATCCATGTCTCTTTACTTCTGCTTTATCGGCTTTGCCCATCAGAGGTTTACTTTCACAGCAACGGTGAGAAGTAAGAACTGGCTGAGAGACAGGCTGAGACAGTAGGACAGGCTGAGAGAGTTGGGGTTGTTCAGCCTGGAGAAGAGAAAGCTCCAGGGAGACCTTATAGCAGCCTCCCAGTACCTAAAGGGGGCCTACAGGAAAGATGGGGAGGGACTCTTTGTCAGGGAGTGTAGTGATAAGACACAGGGTAATGGCCTCAAACTGAAAGAGGGCAGATTTAGATTGGATATCAGGAAGAAATTCTTTACTGTGAGGGTGGTGAGACACTGGAACAGGTTGTCCAGGGAAGCTGTCGATGCTCTATCTGTGGAGGTGTTCAAGGCCAGGGGCCAAAGGATGGGGCTTTGAGCAACCTGGTTTATGGGAGGTGTCCTTGCCCAGGGCAAGGGGGCTGGAACTAGATGATCTTTAAGGTCCCTTCCAACCCAAACCATTCTGTGATTCTGTGATTCTGTGATTCTGTGACCCACATTTAGGTCTTCTGAGGTCGATTTGGAGCCACCCACCTCCTCCTTGTATTGGCAGCACAGACATCTCGCGTGTCTCGCACCACTCTGCTCTAAGTAAAGGCTGGGCCTCTGCTTTTCTAACACAACAAAGATGTAAAAGAAACAGTCTAAACCTGTCCCTAAGTTTCTCAGCACTGCTTTGGAGTATGACACTCAGGCTGAAATTGCCGTGCACTTTTGTAAGACGCTTCAACTCAACATTAACTGTGTCCAGCAAGCAAAAATTTGGTTTCTCTCCTATTGTACGGGCAATCTCGACAGGCTTTATTTCAGGGTCTAAAACTAAAACAGAGTTTGATTTCAGCTGCAGGATTGTAATGAAAATAAAATCCAGGGATATTCTTTCTGAAGACAGAAAAATTTCAAAGAATGCAAAGCACAAACATTCCAAGCATACAATTACATAAACCATTTCATTTTGCAATAAAACTAAGTAAAACATTACATTTTTAATGCTACTATACTATAGAAAATGCAATTTAACATTTAGAAGCCTACATTTTCCAACAATAGATGGCACTAGTAATTCCTGCATTCACCACAACATTAAATAATGTTATAGTGTTTTAGCATATGCAAAAACTAATCATAACTGCCAAAGTAATATATGATGATCAACTCTGCTTTAAAACATTTATATAGATTTTTTTTTTGTAGCAAAACAGACAGTATATAATAGCAGGAGTAACATCTCAAAAATATTTTACTACTTACAACGATTTATCTGAACTGGGAAGCAGGAAAATATTCCACTCTCAATTACATTGGTATAAATCATAATGTTCAGTGCCAAAGAATAAGAATCTGATTCTGTTTATTAGCACCCATAAAGCCTGTTGTGTACGTACCTAGGAGCAGTAGGATTATTTTTACCTTTCATTGAAAAATTAGCAAAGTAATTTTAGACACAGGTCTTGCTTAGAACAATGCAAAAGTCAATTTTAGATGGACACAAAGCTTGCTGATGTTTGTTTGTGCAACAGGAACACGCCTGCTCCTTCAGGAGAGGAACCACATGGGTTTTCCTTTACAGAATCCAGCTTCAAGAGCTGGTGATCATGGGGAACACTGCGAAAACACCACCCTGTCTAAGAACGCTGCTATAGCAGAGGAGGGATCTGGACTATGACATGCACACCTTAACACAGCCCTAGGTTAGACAACCAGGCTGTTATTTAGCAACCACGGAAGGCTATTAATCTCTGTAGAAGATGATATATACACAACATTCCCCGTGTTCTTCAGCGAGGTGAAGGTAGGATTGAAATCAGCTGACTAGTAGCTGGTGAGAGAAGACTAGGCACAAGATTTATAGGTCTGAAGCAGTGAACAGAGCACAGAGGACGATTTACTTATGGCATGTAAGAATTCATGTATTAGGAAATTGGACTTCTTGTGTCTGTGGCTTCCATGATAGAGCAATTCTTCACTGGCCTGGGAATTGTTGAAGTCTCTCTGGCAGACCAAAAGGAAAGGAGGAGGGGGGCAGGAATGTGGACTTCACATCAAAGTGGGTATTCATGCTGATGTAATAGAAGCGTAAGAAGAATGTGTGGATGACTGAACTCTGTCTAAACTGGAATAGCTCAGTCCAGTCTTCCTTACTACAGACGAACATCAGCCTAGAACTTCACAGTCATTACAGGGCATTACAATGAAATCTTTTAAGTCTTTAGGCAATAAAAGGCACGACTTCAGGAATGGGAAAAGGTGTGAGGTAGCAGCGCCTGCTCTGGCATTTGTGGTAGCTACAGTTTCATACAACTAAAATTACTTTTGCCATTATCCCCGGGGCCACTCAGCCACTCACCCATTATCAAAACACGCTGTTGTCCATCACTGCTTAATAATTGCTGACTCTCAATGACAGTCCATGGGAAGGAAGCACCATCAGGCAAGTCAGGGAGTCCTGCGTGGACCTCTAAAATATATTGCTTCTTCTCCAAGTAATGTGGAGAGTTCATTGCATGGTGCTGTGGCAAATATCCGAGCTTCACGCAGGGTTGAACTTTAGATGAAGTCGGCATGTTTATAACAGCCAGGCTTAATCAGTCACATTGTTTAGAAAAATCGACTCTAAGCAGACCTTAGAAATAACCATTCAATTTCTCGTTTAATATCTTCATTTTTAATTGGCTTGTTGCATTCTTTATATGCATCGAAATCCTAGTACGCTAGCTCCTGTGGGAAAATAGTACTCAGCAATTTGAAGTTGTTAGCTGCTTTGAACATAGGGGATCTGATTCTCATTTATGTTACAGTCGCTTTATATTGCTCAGGCAGTAAATTGCATTTACACCCAGTAAATGAGCAACTAGAGTAGTGTAAAGTAACTTCAGCATGAATGAGAATTAGGCCCCCAGCATTCCTAAGTTTTTATAGCAACTCTGTTATTCATCTCAATTGGTGAGATAGGGATTGATTGACAAGCAAATAGCAACATGGCATTACCTAGTTTGGAAGGAGAATTGAGCCAGGGATTAGAAAACCCCAATTCAGTGAAGGAAATCAGACTGGCTATTAAAAGTCTGAAGTCCAACAAAACACTAAGGCCAGATGGTTTCAGCATACATTTTTACAATCAGCTAAGTATAAAAGATGAAATAGCTCCCCTGCTAGTTAAAGTATTGCAAAATTATTTACAGATGGGAATTAATGTTAATGAGTCATGTAGCTAACTCCCTACATACCATACTGAAAATTTACCACCCTCGAGTTTAGTCCCAGCCAACGCACCAGAAAGTTTCATCTTTTGGAAATGGAAATAGATTTTCCTTGTTTTACCATGTACAACTAACCATTTCAATTTCACATCTAAGAGGCTTAAACAGAAGTAGGATAATAAGGGACAGAGCTAATACCAGAAACGTCCTCAACGTGAAGGTTATTTTAATTGTAAATTCCCATGGCTTGAAGATTTACTCATAAAACATAACATACAGTAGAAGTGTATTATAGAGAGGAACGATATTAAAAGATATATGCAAGAGTGGTTCAGGGGAATACAGAGCTCTGTCTCTAGGTGAGTGGCTCAGAGCCACGTTAGGTCAAAATACAGATTTCACCATTTGATGATTGTTCATTTACTTTGATTAAGTGAATTGGGTTAATCCATCTAGTTCCCGTGAGGCAACCACCCACATGACAGAAGTACTAATGGGCCACCTAGCTGCACGCATAGGCAAAAGACTGAGAATATTCTGTTCTTTTTAGTGGAACATATTTATTGATCGTTTGCCCAGACATAATTGAGTAGATCTAACCCCATCAGGAATTTATAAATAACCAATAAAGGAAACAGAAAATCCCCCTGCTGTGGACTTTTAGTTGGCTTAGCCAACTCAGTTGGTACGACCATGATCTTACAAGGAAATTTTCTTGCCCATGTCTCCTATATTGTTACAGACTTTTTCCATTGCATGCATGCAAAGGAAGGAAAAATACAATGCATTCTATACTTATTAATTGCAGATTGGATAACATTCCTGACCCTTCTATAAAAAGATTGATTTGGGGTGGGAGGTGGTAGAAGATTAACATTTTTCTTTAGACAATCAGTGGAAACAAGAAACTTGAATAACCAATCAGTAATTTGGGTGTTCTGTCCCACAAAGAAAAGGTGAGATAATTGATTTTAAAATCATATTTAGACTGGGCTGGATATCTGAACATGAAAATGAACAGCCTTGGGTGAGATGCTTCTTGACAAAGATCCTTGCTGTAAGCAAGAGGTGGTATTTCAAGTCTCTTCTTTCCATTTGTTGCCATGGTACAGGAAAAATATTCACCCCAATCCTGGGCTGCTCCCCAGATGCTCCAACAGCGCAGTGACCTAACTCAATGCAAGGGGCTTTTGAGGTGCAATGGAGTCACCATAACTGCCTTAGCTCAACTTTTTCCACACGGCCCACAGAAGAGAAGGGTTTGGAGAAGAAAGGATTTGGCAACAGCATTTCGATGTAAGGCATATTGAATGTGTCACATTCTCTCACCCACCACATTTGGATCCAATGACCAAATCCCTTTATTTCACCTTGGAAGGTAAGTCAGTAAACTGCAGCTTCTAGGTAGAGTAAACACTATCTTTTCTCCCATTTCACTGTTCCAGCTGCTCTTTACCTACTGCTGCTTATTTGGCTCAATTAACAAAGGCTTAGAAACCCAAATTTTTACTGAAGTTTGAGCTACATGTATCCAAATAAATTTGGATATGTGTTTGGCACACACACATTGCCTCAAAATGCCACACTGACTTGATTAATTTTCTTCAGATTTAACACAAACAAACTTACCACCAGTCTGAGAGCCTATCTGAGGGGGTTTGGGGAGAGGAAGTTTGTTTATTTATTTGTTTTTATAAAATCTTAATTTCAAATCAAGTTTTTGGAGTAATAAACATAGAAGTCCTAATAGGGCCCATTTTACAACAGCTGCTCTACAGCTGTAGCTTCTACTACTACCTTTTGAATTGCTACAGTGCCTTTATGGGAGAAAAATCTACTAAAGTCATTGGAGTGAATTCTAGCAAGTGGCAAAGGGTATCTACAAAACCAATTATATTGAAATGTCACCAGGTCCAACAGGGGAATGCAGGAATGCAACGTATTTATTCTTGTAATCACAGCAGTGTTTAAATGTAACTACAAAGTGTGTATATGAACTTATACCTTTATATATATATATATACATATATATATGTATGGGAAAACTTTTCAGTAACTTTGCCTCCAAGCTGGTTTTGTTCAGAAAAATATTGAACAAGTCTTAAGGACAGGACAGGCTGCAATGCCTTGGTATGCAGGGTTCTCTCTGCTGTCACTCACAAGAGGGTTATTACTGCTGTGAATGTATCAGCCCTGCCATTCCCAAGTCTCCAGATAAAGTTTGCTGGGAACCTGCTGCCCAACGGAGAGACGTGGGTTTGCATTTGGAAATGTGGCCCGTGCTGAATTAATGTAGGTTTTCCCCTGTATACAAATTAAAAATTAAGCTTTTGTCTCACTAAGTGGTACAGGTAAAGTAGACTGGAATCTGAACAAACAGGTTTAGATTTCTCTCCTCGCCACAGATAAAAATCTCACTAATCATTGTGCTCCTTTGACTGATTCATTTCTCTTAGGTACAACTAGCTTATCGTTTGATCTCTGTCCTCTCTTCCATTAAACAGCAAACTATTTAAATAGACTCCTTGATCAAGGTCCTTTCAATTGCTCATCTTACAAATAGGGATAATCCAAAATGAATGAGACCTAGAATAAATTTCTGCTATTAGTCATATATGATGACAGTCGGACAAATGCTACTTTTCCTTTTTTAAGGTCGCATTCTGGATCTGGGCTAGCAAGACAGGTTAATGTAGCACTCTCAACTTTCTGTTCTTCCTTTGTTTCAACTTGACTTTAATTCCAATTCTTTGGTATATAATAGCAACTGACCTAACCACTTCTGTATGCAAAGAAACTAGTATCAGATGTCTCATCTTAATAGTCCAGATTTAGGGGAAGGTGAAGGCAGATAAACCTTCTGCAGAGATCATTAAATGATTGGCCTTTAGCCTAGATGAGAGAAAACAAAAAACTCTCAGCTGTACAGAGAAACAAGTTTTTAAAATACATCTTCAGAAAAGATAAGAGGTTTCCTTCTGGTTATTTCTTGAACGACCCTCTCCTGACTTTCCCTTCATCCAATTATTCTCGGCTTTTCAAACCCTTCTTCAACCTACTCAAATCACCGATTTTGAAATAAATTTGACGGTCTCTAATACCAGACAGCTGTGGATTCTATTTCTTTTAGAACCATCAGTGCCCAAAGTACCCAAAAAAAAAAAAAAANCCGTTGCTGAGGGAAATTGAAGTTACTTTTGCACTTTTGGAGGGAACGCTTCATCATGAGAACCGATGGCAGCTATGCTCAGTAATAGGTTTCTACCATTTCCATGACTTATGCATGGGCTGCTAAATGACTGAAGGCAGAACTGCGGGAGGTGCCAGTAAGTACCGAGCAGCACTGTTGTACCAATTATCGGTCCAAATTAGCAAAGCTCAGCTAACAGCTGATTCAACTTGCGTTAGTAATGAGGAGAGTCACTGAAAAGCCCTGGGGCAATTCTCTAAAACCCGGTTTATAATCCAAAACATGAGATGTAATTCCTGACAGCAGCAGCATGCCCAGAGCCAGCAATCATCTGGCACTAACGGCAAAGAATCGTGCGTGTGCAGCCCCTTGCAAACAATAAATAAAGGCGCATTCCTCAGAGATACCCACCGACAATATCTGTCATTAATACTTACTGCCTACGTTAATGACAAACTCATGCTGACTCTTAGGAAAAGTCCATTTCCACTTCTACATTTTCAGTGCACCTTGGCTTAAATATCTGAACCGTACGCAGCACTGAAACCCGTCAGGTTCTGCTGCATCTTCTGAGACCTGGTTAATCAGAATCTTCCTTTGTATAAAACCACAGTAAACTGGAAAGTAGCTGTTCAGGAAAATAAAACGTTCAGTATGTGTCACTTCCTTTACCATGGAGAGGAGGGAGAGGGGATGAAAAGGCATTAATGGTCTTGACTACTGGCGCAGTCACATTAAGGGCTGTGAGTGGTCAAGGGCTAATTCTGTTCATAGCAATTTTTCAGGGTTCACAGAAGTAGAAGAACGAAGGCACCAGAGCGGTAACTTTTCAAAACTAAGACATGAGAGTTGTGGGGTGAATTCAGTCATCATTCTGCACCGTGGCAAATCAAGTACTGTCATCCCACCAGCCCCCAATACTTTGTCTGTTTCCCGTGATTTTCCCCTAAAGCCATATGTATTAACTCTTTCTGTCTACTGATCTCTTAATTTTCATTGAAAAGTTTTTCTCTTCTTGACAAACTAAGGTTTCCTTCCTCTCAGTTCCTTCCTTTTTGAAGATCTTCATTTGAAGGAGGAGAAATAATTGGTACACAAATACTATAGCTGATATTAGTTTCATTCTTGACATGCTGAAACAGATACAGTTTGAAAGAACAAATTAGCTGCACAGCTTTCCTTATTGCATATTAAAAGTAATTTAGACAGCAAATACAAAGACTTAACAAACACATTAAGACTGAAAAATCATTACTTATTAAATGAAAGCTGAGATTATACAATAATCAAATACAAAATACTGTGGCAAATAAAATCAGTGAGTTGATGGTGGTTTGATTTAGATTATCAAATTAATCCAACTAGGAATTAAACACAGTTATGAGACTGAGGCAAGAAAAACCTGCTTTTTTCTAGTCCTGTACTGCAAAAGACATTGTTGTTGTATCTCAGTCTAATACAGCTCTTTTGTTCCCATTTTCCCCATAGTAATAGGGATATTATTCTGACAGTGATTCAACTGTCGTGACTGCTTTCAGAGAGTTATGTATAGGCTGGATGTTCTCAAGGAAGTACGGAGACCAAATAGGCTTCCTTAGCTGCACTTGCACTGCTGTTTTCCCTTTTTCTTAAATGTCATAATTGTTCTAGTAGCTATTCTTTTGTTATTCTTATTACTTTCCCTATTGCACATAACAACCTAAAAACTAAGCAACAGAAATAAAACAGAAGAGTGTTTACTGCAACAGGTTTCTACACACAACAGTTGCTCCAGAAAGCACTTCTGTAACTTTGGCAGCACTTACTACCATAAAAGACCAATTTGGGAACTCATTCGAAGGTTTCAGAAGGTATTATCAGAAATGTTTTTCTCACAAGCACATAAATTCATTCTTTGCGCTTCCATGTGCTGGCAGAACAAGAAAGCAGCACTCCTTAAGGCGAAGCAGGAAAAAAAAAGAAAGAGAAGGATACCCTTTCACTTCTTGGTCTTGAGATCTTTGATTTATGCAGGTGCTGCATAGAATAGCTGATACAGTACCTTTGCTTAAATTTTTTTGACACCTCCGTGCACCTAATAGAAAGCAGCAGATTTGTCTCGCTGGCATAGCCAGGTCAGCCAGCCCTCACCTCCTCTGGCAGTGGGTGCAGTATCCAGGAGGAGGGAGGGACACTTGTATTGTGGTTTTAGTTAACAGGCTACATATCCATCTTATGTGTGCCTTTGATCACCGCTACCAGTGATTCTCTTGTATTCTGTCTTTGATAAAAGTGCTGGGCTTCTTAAATACTGGATTAAATATCTCAACCTTAATACTGGGCTGTACGCCCTACATACAGCTAACAATAATCCAGTCATTTCCCAGTTGATAGGCTTTAGGGCTGAGATCACTGCAGGGTCACTGAGCCACCCAGGAACCACCCTTGTAAAAATTCACTCTTCCATCTGCCAATGAGGTAAGCTCCAAGAATGAATTCTCCGTTATCTGGGGTATAACAAGGCAAGCTAATGTCGATTCCCCCGGAACGTGACTAGTAGGGAATACAGCGCAGAGGTAGTGAAGAAGCACCACAGGAGTCAGCCGGCGTTCGGTGTGAGATGCAGCTGAGAACAGAACAGATTTGGTCTCCTGGCTGTGCTCTCGAGCACCCTCTGATCAACGGTTTCTGGCACGCAGCCCCAGATCTGAGCCAGCTCTGTCTGCTCCTGAAGTGCTGCTGAGGAAGTTAATAAACCTCCCGGAATTCACAGCCCTGGGAGGAATAATGGGAAGCCGTGAGGGTAGCTCTGCGCTGCTCAGCGGGGTGCTGGGACCGAGCCAGAGCAAATGATCCCACCTGATTCTGCTGAGGGACACTTAATTGCCTCTGAAACATGCACCCCAGGACGCTCGGTTCACTGTGAGGAGCAGGCTTGGGCTTGTAGGAGTCATTAATTGATCAATCAGCCAGGGAGAAGTAGCTAAAACTGCTTCTGAGTTACTCGTGCTGACCCTGGAAGCAGTGCAGTGGTGATGGTGCAGTGCTCTGCCTGATCCAAGGGGCTCAGCCGACCTGACCCAGAGCTGCACGGAGTCAGCTCCCACGCTCCTCTCTCCTGGTCAGGGGAACCCAACGGCTGGATATTCACCCATAATAATCAAGGGTTAAATATATTGCTTTCACGCAAACCCCAGGCAGAAGAGGTGGCGTGAGTCTTGCTACCTTCTCTTAACAAATAAGCCATATTTGAATCATTCTTTAAAAATGACGAATGACCTTGTGAACACCCTGCACTCACAGTCATTCATCTTTTCAGCAGCGGATGCCAGGTCATATACCCCCACGTGAAGGGAAATTAGGGAAATGTGTTGTAAGATCTCATCAAGGGTGTTTTTTTTTTTTTTTTTCATGATCTCCTCAGTAATTTTTAATCTAAGCAGAAATTGCTTCTACACCTTCTTACACTAAATTCTATTTAGCATCAGATAATTCCACTTAAATGGAAGGTATTTCTTTAACAGCCAGCTTTTTCCCCCTTCCTCGTGGTCTCTCTAGCCCTTGCATGTACTGCAACTGCTGGTAGCAAGATTAATAGAAATGCTGGCAGCAGTTTTTCAACAGAAAGATACTTGCCTGCAAGATAGCTCTTCCCACCTTCTTTTCTCTTTCTTCTTATTTAAAAAGATGGGAATTTACTAGCTTCCTCCATGCCGCACAGTTTCTTCTCTAGACCACCTGCTGGAAGTTATTACAACTCCACCATCACATTTATGACACTTATTTCTGATGAATCTTCCTTAAAAACTGTGACTATGGTTCTATTAGATGGGAGTCATTCAATATTTGCAGTCTCACTGACGTGAAATTCAATTAATTTTGTATTATAATCAGAAATATGGAATAGATTTGATTTTGCAGAAAGTTGACATTTCAGCCAAGAAAGATGTCTGTTATGCTGATTTATCTGATTAAGGCAACATACTGTGAAACGTTTTTCCATTATGGTATTCGTCTGCAAGAGAGAGATTCCTTATTTATGTATGAGCAGAGGGAAAGTGCTTTGACCTAGGAACGAAGAAACTTGATTGTCCCCTCGTCACATTGCTATGTTATATGTCTGTGTATCTCGGGAAGCTTATTGTGTGTCTCGGGAAGCAAGACCTCAGACTTTTCCTTAGAAACCTGGCAACTATCACCCCCTATTTCATCATAAATTGGCACTGCACACTAACTCTTAGCTAAAATTTTGTCAGAGCTAAACAAAATGCCTTTCTATTTTATGGCAAACTGGCGCTTCACCTGCTCAGGCAGAGTCTTCCTGGAATGAACACATGAAACAGGTAATTGGATGTTCGCTAGGAGGGATAAAGAAAATTCAAACTCTGCTGATGGCCTGTGAAAATGAACCCTCTTGTCACATAATAGGCTTTTTTCCTCTCCAGTTTTCTTTTAGAAAAGGTGTTATTTAATTTATATATCTCTTGGTATATGACTTCTAATTAAAAAGTATAATCTGTCAATGATGGCATCACATGCTAAGCACAGACACATGTCTGCTATTGGGGGACATATTTTCACATCTTATTTATAAACATCTCTCACTTTTATCACTTTTATCAGCATTTTGCACTTTATTGATAAGCCTTATCTCATAGTGGCAATATTGGAAGTTGAGGAACATATACAGTGTATTGGTATTTAAATAACAAAGCAAACATTGTGAATCTCTGCCTGCCTTTTATGCCACCTTCCAGTCAAAGATTATTTTATATCGTTACAACACTTCCATGAGTTCCCATGGGATTACACAAGTATCGCAGAAAAATCTGGTCTTTCATTATTTGCCATTTTGTTTTGGTCAGTTTGGTCAGCTTGGGTCAACTGTCCCGGCTGTTTCCCCACCCAACCTCTTGCCCATCCTCAGCCTACTGGCCTTTGCAGGGGATGTTGGGGGTTGGAGAGGTGCTGTGGGAGCACCGCTCTGCAGAAGCCAACCCCCTTGGTGTGTTATCTGTTTTAGCCAGAAATGCAAAGCACAGCACCACACGGGCTGGTATGAAGAAAGTTAACTCCATCCTCACAGCAGAGACCCACTACAGTGAGCTTCTTCCTGACCTCTGTGGATGTGAAATCTCTTTTGGTACTTCCCAAAAGATCTGATATTTTTTTCTCTCTGTTACAAGTTTATTAAGGCTGGTGAACATTAAATGTCTGCATCTGGATTTTCTTATTCACTCTGACATGAGGTGTACATTACTTTAAAAGGAACGGCATATATTTTAAGTAGTTTAATCTGAAGAGAAAGATTTAAAATTTTTTACCCAAGCCAGGATTGTTTGCAAAGATCATAAAAGGATACTTTGCATCTAGAGCTCTTCATGCATTTAAGAATTCAGTTTTTACAATCACCTGTCAAAGATAACCATTAAAAACTATATGATATTAATAAAGAAAACTTTGGAGACAAATTTATTTGATTTGGCAAATAGTTCTTGGCAGTGAAAGAAAGAAGCTGCGATGTGAGCAGTTCTTTTATTTTGCTTGTTATAATAAATGCCATTCTACAGACGGAATTCAAGCAGTAATTCCAAAAAATATTAAATGATCTACTTTAAAAAAATGAGTCAAGTGAGTCCTCCCTTTTTAAAGGCTGTGAAAAAGAAATAGTATTTTTTCAGACTTGCCAGTAGAGAAGGGGATAAGCGGGAAGTACAATTGATCTCATCTGAAATCTTATAGTCAAGAACATTTATAATGGCATAAGGCAGAAAGTGAGAGATGCTTATAAATGGGATCCAACTGTCTCTCCAGATGCATTTTGCTGAAGTACTATTCAGAGTGAACCTTTAAAACCTGAATTTGGAAAGCATAAGCCATGCTAAAATAAATCTAAGCTGATATATTCATTTGTAACAAAATGAATGTGACCCATCATGGCTATGACAATATGTAATTTCATCCTGAGAATTCAGTTTTCAGAGGTGATTTAATTTTCTTTAAAACATTATTGAAAACTACAAGACACAGATTAGAATAAATATCCTTGTCTCATATGGATATTAATTTTGACAAGGTGCACCCTACAACTGAAATACAATAGGCAAATCCACTATTTGCTAAGTCATCTATGATGGAGGGGGTTGACACATAATTATTTAAATGCTCAGTAGGATTACCACTCTGATGTTTAAAGACTCTGAGCAGGAGATAGGATAAAGGGCAGGAAAAGTAGATGATTTATACATGCTTCATTAAATATTTTTTCAGGCATTAACACAATCCAGAAGAAGGACTGACTCAACTGACTGCTATCTGCAAAGTTAGTACGTAAGGTCTAAGACATGGTAAAGTTAAACTGCAGTGAGAGATGTGTCCATGGTATGGTGCTGTTTGATAAATGCTGTTGCAGTATTTGTCTTACACAGTCCCCAGACCATGCCTATTAAAGTCAATGGGAATTTCGTATTGTGTCTACAGGCAATGAATAAGGCCTAGATTCTTTATATTTGCTTTTACAATCTGCTTGATACTCACAAATACGGTGCCATCCTCCCTACAACCGTGCGTGTATGTATGCAAATGCACAGACACACACACACTATTAAAACCTGGATGTGGGATTGAATTCTCTGCCTTCACACTCGAACGTCTACCAGAATGAGTTACCGTGCACCTTTCATATCACGGGGATGTATAGTCTTCATTAACCAAGCTGCATTAAAATCACAGCTCCAATATTTTGATTTAGCAAAGCGTTTAATCCTGTGCCAACTTCAAGCATGTAAGTAGTCCTGTTGAGTTAACGGTGCTCCTCACATGATTGAACTTAAGCATGTACTTAATTGCTTGATTTGGGGCCAGAGCACTGAGAATGCCGCAGGAGGGAACCGCGGGTGGGGGAAGGCACTTTGCTAAGCCAGACACCGTTCAGGTTGTAATGGCTTAGTTCAAAACTCTTTCTTTCCGACAGGCCGAAACTTTGAAGAAGCCAAAAGTTTTTGCAGTTGTTTGAAAGGATCATCATAGATCAGAATTCGAGAAAATAGGGGGAGTGAGGTGGTAGTACGGACTGGATACAAACCTGAAAAAATAGGATCAGAAAGAACAAGAAGATTATGAGATATAGCAAAATGTCAAAACTAATAAGAGGAGATTTCAGCTACCCAGACACACAGGAAGAGGGACACAATGAGAGAAATAAATCAAGCAACAGTCATGTACTGTATCCTCAATGTATTAAAAGGTGGCAAGAAAGACAAAAGTTCTGTCTTTCGGCAGTGAAGCTGTTAGCAGATAGAGGTGGAGGACTCACTAATGACCATAATCCAGTTGGATTCATTACTGCAGACTGAACCTGCAAAAGGAATAAAAAAAAAAAACCCAAGGACTTTGAACGTAGAAGAATGGGGAAGTGACGGAGAGGATCCAGTGGGTTAAGCGTCTAATGGGAGGAGTGGGAGAAAGGAAGGACACAGAGGAAATAGAAACTGCTCAGAAAGCAATTACTGCGTATCCAAGGGTGATGCGTATTATCCAACAATATGTACACTAGGAGGAGAAAAAGACCGTAGCAAATAAACACAGAACTGAAAAAGATATTAGGAGATAAATAAAAAAGATACATGAGCAGCATAAAATTTCAGGTGCAGCAGGAGAATGGAAAAATGTATACAATTAATTTCTGATAAAAGAAAGCAAAGATACAAACTGTGCAAGCAGAAAATGAAATGAAGATGGTAGAAGATGACAGAAATAGACTAATATCAGAGTATACCCCTAGCATATATAAGAAAAAGTCTGCAAAGAAAGCAACAGGTTTTCAGGGTGAAACGAAGGCAGCATGATACTATGAGCTGGTTCAAGCCCTATTCCTCATGGCTGATTTTACTATTACTGAAAGGTTTAAAACAATAAAGC
The DNA here is from genome assembly GCA_013400035.1 of Rynchops niger. Lineage (NCBI taxonomy): Eukaryota > Metazoa > Chordata > Aves > Charadriiformes > Laridae > Rynchops > Rynchops niger. The sequence goes on from VXBH01003376.1 coordinate 259,220, forward strand.
AATTGACAACACTTGTTTTTAGACCAAGTTTTCTCCATTTACAATATACTGTGAAAAAGACAATCCTGCTTTCCCCATCTCACAGCCCAGCTGACATCAAGACAGGTAAGTTCACAGACTTTTCCCACAACCTTCCACCTTTCCCGCAGTGACCCACGTGAATTAAAAGTCACTACGTATCATCCTTAGAAGTAACAACATACCACCCTTAGCAGACACTGCAAGATGCTCAGGCAGTTGCCTCTTCCACTGCCATTGCACCTCCATTTTGCACAAGCTGGAAATTGGAAAATGTAGGAAACACGGAGTTTGAAGAGGTATTTGCAGCTCTAGACAGGATGCATTCACACTTTCAGGCCAGTTCAGGCATTACTATCATCAGCAAGATGGGAAATGTACTTTGGGCGTAATTATGGTTGGTTTGTTGTGGGTCTCAAGTCATTGCATTGGTGACATTGAAATTGTATTTTCACTGGCTTCATTTCTTTACTACGGCTGACATTCCACTGCCTTACTTCCATTGGTGGATCTGTCCGATGAACTTACAGCCTTCATTCACTCCTAAAATTCACATTGTTGGCTTCTGCTCATAAGCTCTCAAATAACTTGACAGAAATCCTGGAATGAAGATGACTCTCGAGACTTGTTCCTGCCCTGTGCTGCTGTCACCGTAGCTCAGCTGTAATACTTAAGTGATTTAACACTTCAGCTTCCAGATGCCTTTTATTTCATCCAGGAGGCAACTTAGACTACATCTATGTGAACATATAATTTATTCTCAGACATTGTTTGACACTGAGGCCTACAGAAGGGCCCACCTCCATGCTGTTAAACTCTTTGACCCTCAAAAACAGGACAGCTGCACGCAAACTCTCTAATGAGAATGGTCCCGTAGCTTCTAAACTGTGTCTGGGAATTTTTGGAGGGACAGTTAGTTTGCCTGGGCCAAAAACATCCCAAGAAGCATCCTGAAAAATCATAAATATCTACAGTTAAGCTGCCATGCCAGGGAGTGTTCCTCAATATTACTTGAGACTGTTGGCATGGGCCCTTGTGAAGAACTTTCTTCTAAAAACACTTCTCTTTCTGTGTTTCCACTAACTGAGGAAATCTATGGAGACCTTCCTCCCTGAGCCAGTCTTTGGCTTCTTCCCTTCTCCACCCCAGAGCTAACAATCCAAGCTCATACTACCAAAATAAGGCAAAGCAGGATGCTTCAGGTCAGAGAACTTGTAATTCCTTGGAAGAATTATAGCTTACAGCATTAGGATCTACAGTCTTTCACGTCTATTTGGTAGAGTCTTATAGAACTTTACTAACTCACTTCCTAGGAACAGAGCAATTGGCTTTTGAGCTGCCCAAAGTGATGTTCCTAGAGCCAACCCCTTCCTATGTAAACATCTTTTCTCTGTGGTAACATATTTCTGCCCCAAAACTACAGCTGTAATTTAAAAACAATTGGAAGAAGCATCAAAACCACAAATAGCCAGAAAATCACACTGCCTCTATATTAATCAGTGAGGTCAACAATAGAAAATCTTTGGCTAAGAGCAGAAGGCTACATCTTCCGCTTTACTCCTATATTTGAACCACAGTAATAAACTGTGTAGGACAGTGTTATTACTTTAATGACTTCTGTTTTCTTAAGCAGATTTTCTGTGAGTTTTTTCATTCAGGATTCTGTACTGTTTTGGAAAGCAAAATGCAACATAGCCACAGCCATAGCAACAGGAATGTTAAATGACAGGTGGCAATAGGAGCAAGGTTGTATAATTTGAGAAACGGTTCCACTCAATCAAATGTTGCATTTGGAAACAACAGAGAGGAGGGCAGGTGCTTGCTTATCACCATTTGTAATGGAAATACAACTGCAGCTCCAGTTCTGTTTGAGAAGGTGCAGCACACAGTGGGATGCAGAAAAAGAATAGTCAGAGATGCTGCTTAAAGCCACAAGAGAAATCATGGATTGGTTTAACAAAGACACAAAAAGCCCTTGATATTCATGAGATTCAGTAAACGTTGATAAAAAACTTCTTCTGATGCTTAACCCTTTATAACTTAGGGTGGTTTTTAGTCTCGCTGTAGCATATGCTCCCGCTCTTGCGTGGAACAGAGCTAGTAGAAACTGTGACTGGGGAAAAAGATGGAAACCGTATACACCAGACATTATAATGTACTACTTCCCCTGTACAGCATAGTGGAATTAATCCCCTCATGACAGCTTCTGAAATGAGGAAATACATAAAATATATATAAAATATTTGGATGTGGTTTTTTAGCTTTGTTTAGTATTTGTCACAGCAGTCAAAGTTGCAACAATGGAATTCCTGTCCTCAGACATCTCCAAGTTCATCCTGTTCTTTCAGAAAAATAAGCATTTGTATCAGACTGAAGTTTTCTTTAAGACAAAACAAAACCTGAAAACAACCCAAATCTCTTAATTTTAAATTGCAATGTTAAGAAGAAATCCAAACCTGTACTTCATTGATGGTTATACTGAATAACTTTGTTCACTTGCTTATACATAAAACATGTTCACTGCAGTTTAACGCATCATGGGCGTCTAAAGTACAGAGAAGCTGCTGCGCTTTATACTAATTTGACCTTAAAAAAAATAATTTAATAGTACAACTTAAATCTATGGATCTCACTTAATCAGCACAAAATATACTTGACTAAAGATATCTCTGCCCCTTCTGATGTGAGGCTATAAACCAAGGTATGTATGTACAGTCCTTTCCAATTCCAGTCAGCAGCACACATACTGTATATAAATGTGTCTTGATTTTATTTGCTGTTCTTTCAAGTTCTGCATCAGTGAGAATCTTCAATAACAGAAGTAAAGCACTTAAAGCCTTCTGCTGCCCTCTACACCTTCCAGCAATAAATAAATAAGACCCCGATCCTGAAGGTAAGGCTAAACCCTTGCTCTTGTGAGGAGACCTTCTGATTTCAGTAGTGTTTCACATAGATCAAGTTAAAGGATAAAGGTTTAAATCACTAATTGCAATAACTTGTCCGTTTTATTTTCATAACTTTCTTCTTTCTACAAAGCATGCTGAATTTCAGGACATTTGGCATAAACTTTTAATTTCAGCTTTTTTTAAACAGCTAAACGTATATTTTATTTCTTCAGAACAAAGTTAAAGGCATTTGAAAAAACAAAATACTTTGCTAAAACTGTAATTATAAAAAAAAAAAACAAAAAAAAAACAAAAATCTTTTTCCTGAAAGCTTTTTTAGGTGAACTAAATTATACTGGACATATATAAATAAAAAAAGAAAAGAGCAAAGAAGAACATGAACATATATTACTAGTGTAATTCATCAAAAACAGTTGACACTTCAATCTAACCCAGAAAATGAAAACACAGAACTTTATAGAGTTATAGGAAGTAAGCAATTTAAACGTACCATGGCACAAGGTCATCTAACAATGAAGCCAGGAAGATGTTCTCTTTTTATTCGCTCTCCTTCACTCCTTTAATCCTTCTGAATCTATCAAGTACAGATTAATATAAATCTTTTTAACAGCCAGAGGTGATCTTCAAATCAGATAATTAATAGTAGTGGTCCAAGTGTTCTATAACAGGTCCGTCTTTCCATTTTAATATAAAATGAGAAGGCACTTTATGTAACTAAGCTACCACTTTGGGAAATGTTTCTTTTTACATAATAAAGTAATATATGTCTTAACTAATTAGTTCATTATTCTAAAATGTAATTTTTTGGTAAATCTCACTGAGATAGTTCATCTTCCTTAAAAAGGTGCTGATGTGGAAAAAAACAATTCTCAGGATACACTCACCACGGCTCATTCAAAACACTCACTTGCCAAATCAATCCCTGAGTAGTCACAGCTGAATGTATGAGGCAGAGGAAATACACTCAATTTGTTTTGAAAGTAAACCTCCAAGGCCATTTCATAAGCAAAAACCATATTCATGTCATACAGACACTGTGGTTAAGTTTATGATTCCAATTAGGCCTGGAGAGCTTTCAATACTCTAGAAAAAAATTACTTCACTAATCTATATGTAAATACTTCAGTAAAACCACTGAACAATGATCAGGTTCAGTATTAATATCACAAATTAAAGATGGCATCTGTAAACGTACTGTCTAGAAGAATGATCAGAGTTCGTGCAGAAGACTAATCTGTGATTTCAGCAGCCTATAAGCACCATGGAAACAACTGTGGTGTTGTAGTCATTAAATCTTGGTGTTATACGTAAGAAAAACACTAAATATTGAAACACAGCTAGTGGTCTGGTGGCAGCAGGGTGGGTAGTGGAAAATCACCTGGAAATGGCACCCTGAAGGAACTCCTAGTAGGACTAGCAGACGCTATGTTGTACAGTTCAAATTGGCAGTTGAAGATACCACGTGTGTTTGCATTTCCACTATACACTGCTAAAAAGGAAAAAAAAAAACAAAACAAAAACCAACAACCCAAATAACCCCTCTATTTCTAACTGTTTGTTTGTCTTACTGAAAGTGTGTTTTGTTTATTTAAGTAAATGCAACAGCACATTTTCTTGTCCCAGTGGAGATTGGAAAGAATTAGCCAAATATCCCATGGAAGTCCTATCAAGAGGCAAAAATTGGAGGAGTACTGGAGGAAGGCGCAACCATCCCTATATTTTCCAAAGTGTTTAGGGGTTTTTTTGTAGCTCCAGGACTGTCATTGGTTTACACCACTGCCTGCCTCAGTGTAGACAGCCTTGCTCTGCCCCCGGACTCAGCTTTCGCACAGCAGCATGGAGACAAGCCAGCTGGAAAGGGCAAGCCCACGGTAAGACTTCATGACGGGTCTTGCTCCTGCTTCTCTCCCTTGGCTTCGCTGTCTTATATTGAGCCTTGTGGATGTGCAAAACAGATTTAGACAGTATAATTTTTAAAGGCAATCGCTCAATTGATGTGTAAGTTAGCTACGAGACATATGGGGCAGGATTCAGGTCCAGACCATAGGTACCTAAATACAGGTAACTACCTATGCACTAGATACGCAAGATCTCACTTCAGTTAACAAACGTTAATTCAATGCCCACACATAGCTGCTTAATTTCATTTTAGATGGATGCCCTAAGGTCTCAAAGACATCTGCCAAATGTTAGCAGATGTAATACAGACTTTAGAGGCGATCCTCAATTGCAGCTGGCGTTAGGAATGGCAATTGGTATTAGAGCAGTACTCTGCAGTGTCTCAAATGACACCTACGTGTAAGCAAATGAATCAATCAATCCGGCCAGTGATGGCCAATCTATTTAACTCACCCCGTGGCAGGCACCTAAGCTTGACAACTTCCCTTCTACCTGCCCCTACTGCAAAATAATTAGAATATATTTTTGATGCTGTCTTATGTGCAGCTTACATGGGAATATTACTCCTTCTTCCACTCTCTGATTTCCAGCAGATGAACAATGTTTAAAGCCTTCTCAGCTTAAAATGAACTTAATTCTGGTCCATAGTAATGCCACATTTCCCTGCCACTCATAAACCTTGTTACTGTACAATCTATTACCTAAACTCTACTGCAGAAATAGCATAAACACAAAAAGAAACGGCTCATCCATCCACAGTTCATGATTGTTGGACTTTGTTGGACCATGCACAGCATAAAGAGCAGGAAGCACCTGAGTTCAGTAAGTGTACTGCCTGACATGGCATTTTTCACATAGGGACCTAGAAGGGAAAGGAGGACGTTCCACTATTCAGTGCAAGCTAATTCTGAAACGGTTTTAAATTGCAAAGTATGAAGAGCCAGGGACACTCTCCGCAAGAGTTGAGCTGCCACATGTCTCACTGCTGTGTCAGTGAGGAGGAAGGAAAACAGGGAAGAGCTCTGGGCAGCTCTGACATTTGGATGGTCACAAGAGACCTCAACAGGCACCAAACAGAGGCCAGGACAAATCTCTGCAGCAAAGATGATGAACCAGAAATTAACAGACAAAAGTGAGCAGCGGAAAAAGGTATTTCCTGTCACTTTTCTTAGCTTAAATTAATCAATTAGATGTTTCTCTAACTGCTGTTGTGCCTAGGCACGAGCTACCTGCTAATTTTTGGTATGACGCATGAGAGAACCGGGCAGGAGGAAGAGAAGGTCATTGTAGCCTTCTGACCCATTTCAAAAAAGGGTTATTTTGTATGCTGCAAACGACATGGGATTTGGCGTGAAGTTTGGCGAGAAAGGAAAGATAAACTTGATGCCAAAGTCTAGTGTAGTCAATCATGATAATTAAGCAAACTCCAAGGGACTGGAGATCAGCAGCAACCAGTTTACCTTGCTTAAATACTAACCGTATAGATGATCCCATTTGGAGGAGGACTAATCAGTTGCAATCTCTTCTCTGTTTTCTCCCCGTTTCCCATGTGGCAAAGCAAAGATAACAAAACACAGCTCAGGAGGTAAAACAATTTTCACCCACAGCTATGAAGAGACAGGAAGAGCCACATAGTCATTCTGCGATGTGGGAGAAGAGGTCTCTGTCCTCCCAGAATTTGTATCTGATAAACAGAGACAGGAGCGATGGCAGCCAGAGAGCACACAAAAAACATTTACCACAAAGTGCAAATTCTATTTGCAATGATATTGTAACTGCTTTCAGCTGACTTCAAACTTTTCCAAGTGGAATTCACCCAAACAATACATTACAGGACAAAGTATTTTATAGATGTCATGTAGACACCAGAAATTGTGGCACCTACCCATGGCCGGTATGCAAGGCTCTCTCGCATGTGTTACGGGGATGACCGTTTGTCTTCATGAAAACCATTTGACCTCAATATGTTACAACAGGCTGTGAAACTGCAAGTTTTTAATACTTCACGTAATTGCCCCGATTTGCCTGCAATTCCAGATCTTCATTTTGAACTCAGTATTTTATAACAGCACAAAGGGAATTTAACTTGTCAAGTGGCTGGTAAAGCTGAAAATGAAATATCATGATAAAATATGTCTGGGGTAGACCTTTCTGACCCAAACTTCTCTTTTGCCAGCAGAACAATTTGTCTCACCAGTCACTGTACGTGCTCCATCAATTGTACAGCTGATGTTTTTTTTGGACTTGCATCAAACAACCTCAGCGCATCGATCAGGACGTTCTTAAACCTCTGTCCTTTGATGCTAAATCCAAAAGTTCCCTTTTTATGTGGCCTTAACAAATAGACATTGATAACCTCAGAACATACCAATATGACGGATTTTATCTTGAAGGACCTAGAATAATTAAATGCGACCAACTTGTTTCTGAAAGGTTTCCTTCAGCTCTGCCTCAAGGATGTGACATATTTGCTGTTTTTTCTCAGTTTTCGATTTCTTTTGCTTTGTCAGGGAAAGCAATGCTGTTATATATCACACAAAATAGTGATGCAGTGAGGAGTGATAAGTGACAAAATCCAGTAGAGAAAAAGAGTTCAAATAAAAGTGTTTCATATCTTAAGCCATGCAGGATTTTACCAAAAATGTAAAAACTTTAAGACTTGAAAAATACCATTAATCAGAATTTGCCTTCCTAAAATACTACAAAGAAATTTTCTTTCCTCAGAAAAGCAGGAGCAGTCAACAAAAAAACCTCATCTTCATTAGGAATGCAAATACAGTGTAAATTTATCCAATGACCTTACCGAAGAAAAACTGTGAAAGTCAAAGTCTGGAAGTGAAACAACCAGAATTCATACTGCTGTCCATTATCCATTTTTTAAATTCATTCATTTAATTTTGCCTTATGTGTTTGTATAATTATGTGGCTTCTGCCATCACTGTATCCAACAACTTCCTAAACACTTAACAACTTTTTTTTATTATTATTTCTCACCTTGTAGAAATAGCTTGACTGTTTTATGCACTGACGTGTACAAAAGATTATAACAGCAAAATTATGTAAAGGGCTCTTCTTTCAAATGTTCTGCTCTAACCACAGTAATCTCCATGGTTAGTCTCAGCCTTGGTGTGAACCTCATCGATGATCACATAAAAGTTTTGCCTCCTCATGTATCTTCAAGTCTCATTGCAGTGGATACAAGTTGTCACGGAAAGCATCGTTCCAAGGAAAGAAATGATTTCTTAGCTAGACAGAGGGGCTCTGGGGGCTTAGAATCACAGAATCTTCATGGTTGGAAAGGACCTTTGAGATCAGCGAGTCCAACCAAACAACCTACAATCTCTGCCACTAGAGCATGCCCTGAAGTGCCACATCTAGATGTTTCCTAAACACCTCTAGGGATGGTGACTCAACCACCTCCCTGGGCAGGCTGTTCCAGTGCCTGACCACTCTTTCAGTAAAGCAATTCTTCCTAATATCTAACCTAAACCTCCCCTGCCACAATTTCAGACCATTTCCTCTGGTCCTGTCATTATTCACCTGGGAGAAGAGGCCAACACCCACCTCTCTCCAACCTCCTTTCAGGTAGTTGTAGAGGGCAATGAGGTCTCCCCTCAGCCTCCTCTTCTCCAAGCTAAACATGCCCAGCTCCCTCAGCCTCTCCTCATATGACCTGGTCTCCAGACCCCTCACCAGCCTGGTAGCTCTCCTCTGGACACGCTCCAGCACTTCAATGTCCCTCTTGTACAGAGGGGCCCAGAACTGAACACAGCACTCGAGGTGAGGCCTCACCAGTGCCGAGTACAGAGGCACCATCACTTCCCTGCTCCTGCTGGCCACGCTATTCCTGATACAAGCCAGAATGCTGTTGGCCTTCTTGGCCACCTGGGCACACTGCTGGCTCATGTTAAGCTGGCCGTCCACCAGCACCCCCAGGTCCTTTTCTGCCGGGCAGCTTTCCAGCCACTCTTCCCCAAGCCTGTAGCGTTGCTTGGGGTTGTTGTGAGCGAAATGCAGGACCCGGCACTTGGCCTTATTAAACCTCAAAGCGTTGGCCTTGGCCCATCGATCCAGCCTGTCCAGGTCCCTCTGTAGAGCCTTCCTACCCTCAAGCAGATCAACCCTCCCACCTAGTTTGGTGTCATCTGCAAACTTACTGAGGGTGCACTCAATCCCCTCATCCAGGTCATTGATAAAGATATTAAACAAAACCGGCCCCAAAACTGAGCCCTGAGGGACACCACTGGTGACCGGCCGCCAAGAGGATTTCACCCCATTAATCACAACTCTCTGGGCACGGCCATCCAGCCAGCTTTTTACCTAGCAAAGAGTACACCTGTCTATGCCATGATTTTCCAGCTTCTCCAGGCTTGTGGGGGAGAAGAGCAGCTCAGGGCATGGCCGTGGGAAAGGCAGGACTGAGCATGGTGCTGGGCACAGCTGAAGGCCATAGCTGAAGGGCTGAGGAGGGATGAAGGGAACAGGGAGCAGGAGCAGCTCCCAGAGCAAGGAAAGGTTGGCTGAGAAGAGCTGGTGAGGAAAAAGTGGTAAGTACAGTGTGCTAGCAGCTAGCCTTGGCAGCACTGGGCAAGCACGGCTAGCAAGTGCTTGGCAGCATGAGGCACAGCTAGCAAAGAAGAGGTGAGCTAACACAAACAACATGGGCCACCATATCGGCTCATTCTGAATCAGTGCTGCCCAGTAACCCCTAAAAATTTCAAACTGTGAATGCAAATAATTGCAGGAGGGGGAGCATTTTACACACATACACAGCCCCCCAGAGAAAAAAAAGACTACAAATTGTTCTTGTTGTTCTTTAGGAATTAATTATGGCTACTCTGTTTTTCTTATCTCCCTCAAATAGGAATATTATTTCTTATGCCATTTGATTTGTGTTTGTGCATGTCAAGTCCAGGCAGATGCCAAAACAAATAAAAAGTCTGAATAACAAGTGGAATATATGCAATATCAGTTTCTAAAAGATAGACCCCCCTGCCTTCATAATAATTGCTCTACTCATGATCTCGTTTTGATACGCTATAATAGCTAAATAAACAAACTAACTAGATTAAAATTTGATTGTGCAGACAACACTAGATCATGAGTACGTTTTTTTGCAAAGGAAGGACTATTTTAAAGACAAATTTCAAGACTTATCAGATGCAAAACCCCCATGTCCATACTAAGTAAATGCTATCTGTAAATACAAAGTAGATATTTTTACAAAACAGCAGAGATCCATTTAATCATTGGCATATCGCGGCCTCTGTAAAACCTGGGTAAATTAAGATGATCAAATTAATTAAATTAAATCCTACTAATCTCCCAATTCCCACAGTTATTTCCGATATTCCAATTTCTAACTGCCAGACACACTGAAATTCAGAAGACACATAGATGGCACCCACACTTAGTTCTTATCGTTGAATGGCAGCATTTGAAGCCAGGTCTTTTGTGTCACCAGAAAATGGAAAATTCTGTGGAGACCAAATATAAAGAAATGCTGCTAGGAAGATGGACCCTTCAGATAACTGAATGAGGGGACAAAGTGGTGTTAGGATTATGTTGATAATAGATCTCAACCAGCTGTTCACTGGCTTTTTCTGCCTTTTCAAAGTGGTGAAGCTTGCCTAACTGAGACACTTTCAATAGTACTACCTTAAGGACTCTGAATAAAATTGCTGCTTCTGAGTGTTGTGTACTTGATTTTTTTTCTCCTGTGAATGACAAATTTAGCAGTTACTCATTTTTATTTCTAGCCCGCATTTCATGTTTCATTAGGTTTCTATAATGACCTTCCACCTACTACAGCACCCCACATGTACAAAGAGCTCTCCCTGACCAGGAGGCAAATAAGTATCTGCTACCCTAGTAGGAGACACCAGAATTCAGAGATACCATCATGACTCAAGCTTGAGAAGTGGGCCCATGTGAATTTCATGAGGTTCAACAAAGCCAAGTGCAGAGTCCTGCACCTGGGTTGGGGCAACCACCAGTATCAATACAGGCTGGGGGATGAAGGGATTGACAGCAGCCCTGCAGAGAAGACTTGGGGGTGTTGGTTGATCAGACGCTCAACATGAGCCAGCAATATGCGCTCGCAGCCCAGAAAGCCATCTGCATCCTGGGTTGCATCAAAAGAAGTATGGTCAGCAGGGCGAGGGAGGTGATTCTGCCCCTCTGCTCTGGTGAGACCCCACCTGGAGTACTGTGTCCAGCTCTGGAGCCCTGAGCACAGGAAACACACTGACCTGTTTCAGTGGGACCAGAGGAGGGCCACAAAAATGGTCAGAGGGAGGGAACACCTCTACTGTGAGGACAGGCTGAGAGAGCTGGGGTTGTGCATCCTGGAGAAGTGGAGGCTCTGTAGTCTTTCAGTACTTAAAGGAGGCTTATATGAAAGATACAAGGAAGAATTTTCTTACAATGAGGGTGGTGAAATACTGGAACAGGTTGCCCAGAGAGGTGGTAGATATGCCATCCCTGGAAACATTAAAGCTCAGGTCAGGTCAGGAGGGCTCAGAGCCCTCTGAGCAACCTGATCTAGTTGAAGATGTCCTGACTTATTGCAGGGAGGTTGGACTAGATGACCTTTAAAGGTCCCTTCCAACACAAACTGTTCTATGATTCTGTGACGCAAGTCATGCAGTTATCCTGATGGAAAGCACTGAGTTGACCTTCAAGAGAAGGTCTCAAAATTATAAAGAACATCGTTGGGGCTTTTTACTGTTATCAAGGCACATAGAACAAATATTTTAGTTAGAGTGCAATGTTCAAAGAGCTCTGTGTGGGGAATGCAGCAAAAATGGTGCTACTGAAAGAAGAGACTGTCACCTTCTACACTGGGTCAACACTTACCTGTTGATACATGCTGTGACACACCACGTGTCCTGTTTTTATTGATCATCTAGACTGATAAAATTCCTTTTTTTGTGTGGAAGCCAGGGCATGGAAGCAGGGAACCCTCCACAGAAGCTTTGCCACTCATTTCCCTCACTTGTGTGGTCATGTTCAGCCTATTTTGTTTCATCAGTTTTCCGATGTGTTCTGCTTCCAGCCCTTCAAAGCAGGAACTTTCTTCTCTCAAAGCAAGAGCTTTTACAGTGTGTCTACTTCCATTGTTCCAATTCCTCCTTTTCCTTTCCTCTGCCTGCCAGGAGTTTGTTTGTTTCCCATTCGGCCCCTTATATCCACCACTGAGTTTGTGTGTTGCCCCCTCAGTCCTTCCTCCCTCCTGTCAGTATCAGTGACTATTTTTCCACTGCATGATGCTTCTGGACAATCTTATGCTGCAATTCTTCAGCAACTCCATGCTCCCTCATTATTAATATTTACATCATCTTGGAAACAAATATCTGAAGGCATGAGGATATTAAACACTTTGCAGAGAACTAACAAGAGCTAGATAAGTTGGAAGGCATGAATGGAAGTCATTAACCACTTCTCTCCTTTACATTTAGAGAAGACATATTTTAAAGAAATGCATCAACCTTTTCCTTTAAGTATGCAGATTTCCTCTCAAATCAAGGACGCGGTCCCCAGTTATTTGCAACCTCTTTGAATTCTGATGAATCTGCTGTACGTGCTGTTCAACAGTGGTGAGGCCACATCTGGAGCACTGAGTCCCATTCTGGGATCCCCAGTGCAAGATATGGATTTGCTAGAGCGAGTCCAGCGAAGGGCCACAAATACTATTACAGTACTGGAGCATTTTTTATATGAGGAGATGCTGGGAGAAGTGGGACTGTTCAGCCCAGAGAGGAGAAGGATTGGAGGGGTCCTATCGATGTATATAAATACTTGATAGGAGGGAATAAAGATGAGACAGATTCTTCTCTGTAATGACCAGGACCAGAGGCAACGGGCACAAGTTAAACACATGAAATTCCATCTGAACACAAGACAACACTTTTTTTTTTTACTGTGTGGGTGATCAAACACTTGCACAGGTGGCCCAGCAAGGTTGTGAGGTCTCTATCTGTGGAGATATTTACACTGTTACTGGACATGGACCTGTGCAACCTGCTCTACCTGCCCCTGCCCTGAGCTGTGGGTTGGGCTAGATGATGTCCAGAGGTCCTTTCCTACCCATACAATTCTGTGACTCTATGAATCAGTCAAGATCCTTGTGCTACAGACTGACATACAGGAGAACTGACATTGAGTTAAACTAAAAGTTTTACAAACATAGGCCAAAGTTTATCTGAAATTCTGCAGTGTATATTTTTTTTTTTTTTTTTATATTCAGGAAATTGTAACTGACACAAACAGAAATGCAACGTTTCACTGACACAAACAGAAATGCAACTTTTGGTGGAAAAAAAGTCTATGACAGATAAACAGAATTAAACTTACAGTGAGAACCCTTTTCCTGTGTAGGTGTCAAGTTTTTGCCAGATATCCAAAATCCTTGTTTTAAAATTGGCTATTACCAATTAGAAGCAATTTATCTCTTTTGTAAGGTTAGGCAAATAATCCATTCAGAATTAACATGCAGCTTCTATCCCCAAGAATATTTTTTTGGCAATTATTTTAAAATAAGATTCAAATCTTTATAATTAAGAAGGGCAAATATATTCATAAGGATAAAGGGATACATTTCTAATCTCCAAGTTATGCAGATTACTCTGTGATTTTTGTCATTTACTTCAGAACCAGCAGAACAATGGAGTTTTTTCACATGCATGACAACCCTTCTCATTTATGTGCTTGACACATTGCAACTGGATATTTATTCTTACACGGCAAACTTTAATGGCATTGAGACTATAAGTGCATACCTTTTATTTAAATATATTCACATTTTAAAAAACACAATGTTTATAAATATTTTTCTTTACAAATAACCTTTACACAGCTCTCAGATTTCAGCCTATTGTTGTTCGAATTATTTGCTAGGTACATAATTACAGGTGATTAGGGGGACAACTTTGCTTTGGGCAAAATTTCATGTTTCCTTTTTGCCCGTGCTTTATTTGTCCGTGTGCCAAATACTGGACTAGCCAAATATCAAATAGGTTTGAACCCTGTTGTTAACAGATACGTCAAATATGTTTTATGTCTAGAAGAGAGCTACACAAATTCAAACAATTTGTTGTAGCCTCTCTTTTCACTCAGCTAACACAACAAGGAAGAATCACTTGATAATACCAGGATTGGGCTAATTATCCCTATTACACAGTGTTTATACAGCACATTGAGACTCTCCCTGCCTAGATAATACAGCGCAGCAGCACGGGGAGATTCCTGAGCTAGCTCAAAACAAGACGAGGGCAAGTAACATGCCAACAGAGCTGCATTGCTTGAAATAAGCAGCTTCTTTGTAGTAGACAGGGGAGCTCTACATGCTCCCTGTTTCCCTGTTTTTCCACTCGGAGTATGTTCCAGCACCTCTCATACCACCCACCTGATGGTTCTTACGCTGAGAGGCACATCCTGGAAAATGCTTCACAGGTTAAGAGATGGGGAAAAGGAGCTTTGCCAGGGAGCTGCAGGTGGCAGAGCAAACACTTCTGTAGGGCTGTGGCCAGGGGAATGTAAGAGCATTAGGGAGGGCTAAGTTGTGCAAGCAGAGGATCCAGAATAAATGCATGGGTGCTAGGAATCCTTTTACCCTTTCTGGAGATCCCTTAGATATGAAACTGTCACAGCAGTGAACCATGGGCTGCTTCTGCATTTTCTTTTCATGCTACCTCTCCACCTTCAAACACTGTCTTCTCTGCACCACGCTACTCCCCATCCTTGTCATTTGTCTTTTGGGTGCCTTCACTGTGCTGTTTTTACAGGATCCCTAACAACATGTCCTCCTCGGAAGTACTCTATATTTCTGGGGGAAAAAAAAAAAAAAGAAAAAAAAAGAGCACATTTCCTATGCTGGTACTTCCAATACTTACCAAAACCCCAAAGTCAGTAAGTTCACAGCCTTTGCAGCATTTGATATCCAAAATTCCTTTGGCTTTAATAACTTTCCATTTTACATACCCAAACCCACGCCTATGTACCGGAGCTGGTGACTAATTTACACTATTAAAGGGAAACATGATGACTCTTCAAGTGTAACCGATCTTCTGTAAAGACAGACAGAAACATTGGAAAGTTTGATCCCAGGAGGACGCTCAAATTTATAGACTGCATCCTGTCAGCAATATCACTTTCCTGTACTCAGAGTCAGAAACCTTCATTACAGTCATGGCTAACAGGCAACAGTTCTTCGCACTGAAGGAGTACACAGCTCTGCTCATTGAGGTATAGGGTGCAAGGGATGCTGGAAAGGCAGAAAGAATCCCAAGTAAAGAAATATTTTCTATTCTTTGACACAGAACTTCTGAGAAACTAAAGCCAGATATCAGAAAAAAGGTATCACACAAGAAACAACTTGCTCTTACTCATTTATTGCCCTTTGGTTTAAATTTCAGATGGTAAATGAAGGAATTCTTGGGTATTTCTATAGAAAATTGAAGGCAGGTTTGAAACAAAGATGCTCTTAATGATACTTTTGTTAATGATGCTGGTATTAGTGCCAGCGTCCCAGGTTTCAGGATAGATAGCAAACTCAGTAGGTTATCAAGGGACGTACTTCTACGTACAGCACACTAAAACTGTGCGCTTCAACTGACGACAAGGGCAGCTGCTGCTTTACGAATCAGAGTTAATGCAGCATGTTACAGAAAACACATACAATTGTCTTAAAGGGACACATTTTTCTTTGTCATGTACTCATTCACCCAACAGACCTTCAGAGTAGAACCTGTGACTGTTCTCCATATGGATATAGATGAGATCACAAGGCCCCAGTTCTATAAAAAGTTCACATAAATAACTAACGGTGGCAATGTGAATAGGCCCGCTGAAAGATATGGGCATTTTTAATGTTCAAAAAACTTATAAGTAAATAAATACTTGATCTACAAATAATGTGACTATGTTCATATATCAAATGATGAGAAACATTTGACAAACAGATCTGAAAGCTCAGCTTTCCTTTTTTCCATAGGTTTTCTGGAGAACAGAGAAGTTATTTACTTAAAATAAATCAGTCTAGTCAGTGATTTCCAGTAAAATTATGAACACTATACTTTCAGGCATACCTAGATTGCCATATTCATCAGACCTTGGCCTAACTAGCTGACAGAACTTAAAAAAAATTACCATGATTTCTAGTCAGCTTGCTTCTCAGCTCTCTTTTGCGGATCTGTTTGGGTCCATGCAGTTAAACTTCAAAATGTATGCAGAGATGCTGAATAACTCGCTGACACTTGAAACTAGAAGCTTTTATATGTATCTATCTGAGAGAAAAAAGATTTGCAGCTACTGAATGAGAGTTTCCATCAGACACAGAAACTGCAGCATCACTTGTAGAACCATATGGCTACATGGAATATCCTCTGCAAACTTACAAAACACTAATTCAAAAGTCAATAGATGAAAAAATCAAGTATTTGTTGTTGAAATTTGTTTAAAAAATAAAGTATAAGTTTACTTACATGAGAGAAAGGCAGAACTCATTGTACATAAGAAGATATTCCAAATTACTTTTTGTACCAAGATATTTTGAGATAGATGACTTCAGAAAAATATATTTTAGAAAGTAAATAAATTTGAAAATGTACCATTTAAATTTTTAAAATTTCTAATCGGCTTCTTTTTTTTTTCAGAATAACTCTAACTTGGAGGAATTTTACAGTTGAGCAAGCCTCAGAGCGAAAAAGAAAGAAAGAAAAAAGAAATCTATCAACCGTGCAGAGGCACTGGGTCCGTGTAGTACATCATACATATCAGTGACTACAGAAGAAATCACCTCCACGCAAGAGTGCGCTTTACCTTGGGGAGAAGGATCCATCTCCCCTAGAACATTAAAACCTTCCGTTAAATCTTACAGGCTTATTTCCTTGCTGCGCTAAATGCAGATAGCACATGTGCCATAACCGAGACCCACATCAGAGCAGGACACACCATACACGCTAAGACCAGAAATATCTACTGCCCTGGTGTAGCAGCCCTCATCTGCCTATGCTTCTTCCAGCTGTATGAATATAAAGGACTAGAGCAGCTGCTGCCTCCATTATTAACTTATCCCCACTCTTTTTTTCAGAAAGTGTCAATAAAAAAAGGTTAACCTGATGCTAACCAAGTAGTGGGTTAGTACTGTGTTTAATGTAGACTGAGCTTTCCCCTTTCTCCACAGAGGCTAATAAGAGAACACTGACTGGTAACCGCTTGTGTCTAACTTTGACTGCATAAAGCAAAGCAGTAAAGGTGAAGAAATTTATGTGCCTCAAGATATCGGTGTTTGTGGAAATACTTTACTCATCTTCTCCAAATCCACATGGATCTCATGTCATCATCTCGAAAAGTCAATAGGCCATTACTACCCAGAACAAACAGCAATTGTTCCTAAATACAATTAATCTTGTATCTTAAAATGCCTTGGAAATAATGGTTAGGACGATCATTAAGAAGGAAATGGGAGGGTCAGAATTGTAATGGCATCATTAATTAGTATCAATATCAGACATTAATTCTTATTAATAAAATAATCATATTTCTCTTAAGTGCCTAATAATTTTGTCAATATTCAAATAAAAGACATTAACCAAGGGGAACATCCCAGCGCATTTTTACTTGAAATATCTTCTTCCTGAAGTCTGTATTTGCGATATTGCTGACTGTTAAACAAAATACATTAAACTCACTATCTATTACACTCATTACATACTATTTACTCACTGCATAATTACGAAGAGTAGCAAGGAGGCAACAGCTACTTAACAGGCAATAGTTACTTAATGCCTGTGGTAGTACTGCAGGAGAAGTATCATTCCACCCTTCTCACTCAGAGGAAAAAGTTATGGTTAGTCAGTCGGTGACAGAATCAGGGACCACGTACAATTCTGTGTTGTAGGTATGGTGGGTTAGCTGTGGCTAACAGCCAAACTCCCCCCCAGCCGCTCTCTCACCTCCATCCTCAGCAGGATGGGGGACGACAAAAGGATGAAAAAGCTTGTGGGTCGAGATGAGGACATTGAAATCGCTCACCAATTACTGTCACAGGCAAACCAGACTCGACTCGACTCAATTTATTGACAATTAAAACAAAGTAAGATGATGAGAAACAAAGACAAAAAGTAAAACAAAGACAAAAAGTAAAAACACCTGCCCCCACCCCACCCAACCCTGCCTTTTCCCCAGGCCCCGCATCACTCCTTCATTCCCAACTCCTCTACCTCCTCCCCCACCAGCAGAGCAAGGGGATGGGGAATAGGGACGGGGGTCAGTCCATAACAGCTCCATCCTACCGCTCCTTCCACCTCACACCTTTCCCTGCTCCATCGTGGTCTCATCCAGGGGCTGCAGAGGACATTGAAATCGCTCACCAATTACTGTCACAGGCAAACCAGACTCGACTCGACTCAATTTATTGACAATTAAAATAAAGTAAGATGATGAGAAACAAAGACAAAAAGTAAAACAAAGACAAAAAGTAAAAACACCTGCCCCCACCCCACCCAACCCTGCCTTTTCCCCAGGCCCCGCATCACTCCTTCATTCCCAACTCCTCTACCTCCTCCCCCACCAGCAGAGCAAGGGGATGGGGAATAGGGACGGGGGTCAGTCCATAACAGCTCCATCCTACCGCTCCTTCCACCTCACACCTTTCCCTGCTCCATCGTGGTCTCATCCAGGGGCTGCAGAGGAATCTCTGCTCCGGCGCCTGGAGCACCTCCTCCCCTCCTTCTCCTCTCACCTTGGTGTCCGCGGGGCTGTTTCTCTCACATCTTCCCCTCACTGCTCACTGTATGTGCTGTCTGTTTCGCCCTTTTTATAAAATACCCTTGCTCCTAAGACACCACCACCTGTGTCTGCGGGGCTGGGCCGTGCCCTGCGGTGGGTGGGTTGGAGCCGGCTGGAACTGGCTGTGTCCGGCTCGGGGCAGCCCTGGCCTCTCCTCACAGAGGCCGCCCTGCAGGCCCTGCCCCCAGGACCTCACCGTGGACACCCAGCATAGAATGACACCAGCATACATGACAAGCATTTCTGCTGAAGTGGAGAGTCTCCCTTTCCCTCCCCCAGTCTCCCAACTCCCATTCCCTACTATGATCCATGGTATCTAGTGGCGCAGAGATGAGAAAAGCAGAAGACAGATTAAAAATGCAAAGCCCGTCCCCGTTAGATTCAGAACCTTCTCCTCAAAATACTCTTCTCAGAGGGTCATCCTAGTTCCATCTGTTTTTCTTGAGCACCAAAACTTTAGGGAGGATTGAATTTATCATCCTGTTTCAAAACTTCTAGCTAAACTGACATAGAAACACAGCTTTGGTTCACACAAATTGAGAAGGAGCAGCTGCTCCAAGCTGATCCCAGAGGTCCACATGTGGCAAGGGTCAATTTGGAACCCCATACGGACCAGACCAGTTCTATCCTGTGGAGAGCTGCGCCACCTCCAATGCTTTCCAAGCTGGTGAGGATTGCCCCCGCCTCCACTGGGAGCTACGGTGTAGACCTACACTTCTCCCTGAGTGTACGCTCCCTGCTAGCGTGATGCTTTGCCAGGGCTGGTGCTAGCCTGTCTGCTACCACACTTACTGCAGGAGAACATTAAGACTTAAGAAAGTTTTTCCTACTTGTTATAAAATTCTTATGGAGATGGACCCTAGTACCCCAAAGAGCTCCTTCCGATGGAGACCACCTTATCAAAAAGCCCACCTTGTCATGTTCTTCTACTGAATCTGAAACGTTTTTATACCTGGTACTACAGGAAATAGTTTTTCAATGTGTGTGGCTCAGGTCCTTCTTCGGGCTCCTCCCTCTTCAAGTAATTTCCACATTTAGAATCTCCCCATCTCCATTCTGCCCCTCACCCCATACCTGATGCTCACCAACTGTTTGTTCTACCAGTGAACAGCTGACATTAATTTTACAGAAAGAAAACACGCAGAAAACTGTTCAGAATTAGGAGATTTGCAACAACCAACTACACTTATTACCTATGGAAGTATAAATGCCCAAAGAAGATAAAATTCTCATCACAATAATGAAAAACTGTGAGAGAACATAAATTTCAAATTCCAGTACTTATTAACTAAACAATGCAAGTGGGGGAATTGAAATTTACATGAAATAATTAGAGATACTAAGTATTCCTGAAACTCTCAAATACATTTTAAGAGTGAAAAGTTCATGCCTCCCCATACAATATTACTATGAAAAATTGATTTCAATATTAAAATCCTATCAGTGTAATGCATATGTCATTTTTTGTTGCTGTAATATAGCTTTTTACAATGATCAATTCCCAATTATTAGCTTGAAAAGCATCTCAGTAGACAGAAATAGAGATGAATACCTCATTGCTATACAGCCAACATCAAGTACTTTCATCTTTTTTTCCTTGTTCTTTCAAAGGAGGAAATTAAACCTCTGCTTATAAGATTTAGTGGTCCTTTGAAAAACAAAGCCATTAGAATGAGTGGCACATGATCAGAAAAAGTGTATTCTGAGTGTCTGAGGAGTTAATAAGGTGTTGGACTTCAAGATATTAAACCAATAAATTTAAGATACAAATTCATGAACAAGAAAAGTTGTAAAGTGTGTAGGCAAGTGCTCTATAGGATTCCATTTATTTGCCTCATGACAGTAAGTCCCTGTGTATTATAGTTCAAATCAAAATCCATAATGGAGACAGAGAGAAAGAAGGGGGATGGGGCAGGCTGTAAGAGGGACCAGATAAAGTGAAGAAAAAGAAAAAATACAGAATGAAGGTGTCAGGCTTCCCCTTGGTCATTTTGTTTGTATGTTTCCCCTCATCCTATCAACTTGTATTTAACTGTTGGGTTGAGGATTAATCTTTGAGCTATATATAAAATCCACCAATTATTTTTATGACTTATTCTTGCATGTAAAAAGCATATATACAGAGCAGGATTAGTCAATCATGTTGCCTACATTATAAAAATCAGCTACCTAGTACTGTGTTTTCCCAATTCATTATTATTACACAGAGTCACAGATTATCATGGTATCATACTGCAACAGGCACTATAGAAAAATACTAAACCAAAAAAAGTCCTGAAGAAAAACTGTCATCAAAAGCTTTGAGAAGAGAGACATGGGTGGGTATGGGCAGTTCATTGCATTAAAACTTTGAACTAACGAAACAGTGCTTGTCAAACAAACCAGTGGGGTTCTGAAACACAAGTTGTCCAACAATTTTCAAAACTGTGTAGACTTCACAATAAAAGAAATAGGTCTTTGGAGGAATCAAGGAATGAATTTGCAAGTGTTACTCAGAAGATATCCCGAGATCAGATGACAGCATGAGAGAAAACACAAAGGTGCTTGCTTGAAAACTTTTGAAGTAAATAATGATAGAAAAGAAGATGCAACATCAAGCTAAATACATTTTCTGCAAAGGAAGGAGTAGTCAATTACAAACTCTTTCTCTTTTATGCACCTACATCCTTAACACCAGAAATCCTTCCAGCAACACAGTAAGGGGAAGGAGGCTCTAAGTTCTGTTCTAGGCACGTAAAGTTACTGCTAGGAGGAAGATTAACGAATTGGTGACAACCACACTTCAGCAATGAAGATCACAGTACTCAGTCGCATAACGTTGCCTCAGAAAAGGGCTTCAAATTTTCTTCTTCATCTATGGGAATACAATTGCAGACTACGTGCAGTCCTTACTCTCTAATAAATAAAGCATCAAAGAGAACACAATGAAAAATAAATGGGCCAATTGCTGTGTGAGGTCAAAAAACCTGCTTTACCCTTTGACTTTAGTAGTATTGCACTGGGTGCAAATTAGGATTAGTATTTGAATAATTCTGTACCAGACAGTCAATTTGTATGATGAAAATAGAACTTGCCTACTCAATACTCTATTTACAATTGCAAATGAAGGACGAGATTGATAAATCATCCAATTTCTGCCAACTTCTACACAAATAAGTTACCTATAGGCCAGAATTAATTTGTTGCAATGACATTGCAAGGTCAGGTGTTCTCAGGAAGAGTTGTGGTAGCCTCCCCGCAAAGGGATGATGGCAGAGTCATCTATTTGTCCTCTTTGGGTTTAGAACTGATGTCTTTAGCAACTTTTTTTGACATGAAAAGGTGATGGCAGGTCAGAGGAGGAGCTTCTGAACCAGCAATTTTATAGTGACCTGCATACTGAATGGGGAAGAGCGGTAGTTGCATTCCCAGTATTACTGCTGGTTCAAAGACTGTGAAAATGTAATTTAGTGAAGAAATTTGCATCCCCACATAACCTCACACGCCAGGCTGTTGTGGGGAATAGGTGAATACAAAATTCCTATCTGTATTCTTCATATGTAATTTTAATATACACTTTTCACCTGGGAAGTCCGGCCCAATGAATCACTTATCTAGACTCTTCTGCCTTAAAGGTCTGATGAAGAAGTATGAAAAAATACAAAATCTCTCTGCATGAAGAGGAAAAGCAAAACAAAATAAAAAGTTAAAGAAGAAAGAAGATTTTCCTTAGCTACTGCCAAGTATCAAATTAGTTTCTGTTCATTTGAAGACTCACTTTGTATTAACTTTTCTTCTGATATTACAGGAAACAGAACTTGCCTGAGGCTTCATCCTTTAAAGACTTTTTCTGAGATGTTTTGCCTGTAATTGTTAGTTGTCATGAGGTCACCTTGCTCTTGGATCACAGTTTGTTAAGAGAGAAATCTGAACAAACATATTACTTTTAAAACCACGATGATACACGATATCAAAATGTCATTCATGTTCCATTTCTGCGTAGTGATCTATTCTCTGCATACATGAGATATATACATAATGGTATGCTTAAAGGGAAAAATATGTATTTGAAAGAAAAAAACAACAACCTGTTCAACAGTTTAAGATGCAAAACAAATCTTATTTACCCAAAAAAGAAATCTGTATCAATCCCTATGATTCTCCTCGCCTCCAGATTGTGATGGAAAAATTAAACAATTAAAAAAAAAAAACCAGGAAGGTTTTTAAGCCTGCTCGGAGCGCTGAGACTGAAGGGCACTAGAGTGGTAAGACTTACCAATTAATCCTGATTCTGTTTCTTACTGGACACACTGACAAGTCAATGAGGACCTGTACACACATCTCTTTACTGAATTTATGACCAGATAATGAAAATGTTGACCCTGAATGCAGCTTCTTCTAAATACCACTGAGGAGCAACTGTTAGTAACCATGAATAGTAATTTTAGAAAACCGTATTTCACACTGTGAAAAAACCCTAAGTATGAGATTTACTTTGCACCTGTCACAACCTTAAAGTTAGAAGAAAGCAATACTAAAGTAAGTGTTCAGGTTCCTTCTACAGTCAATGGAGAGGAGTGTGGGCTTCAAAACACCTCTAAAGGGAAATTTCAGGTACCTAATTTTGGTGTCAAAAACTAAGTGCCAAGGAGTATTCCTCACTAGGTGTGGATTCATTATTATTGAAAGTAGGACCTTGTAACTCATTTTGCATAGTTTGAGAGATGCAAGAAGAGGAAGGCTGGCTTGCTTTAATTTCCTTTTTCTGCAGGAGGACAGCCAGAGGCAAACTGACTCATACGCAATTTACCATCCTTCTAGGAATTTTTCTCAAGAAATGTGTTTTCTCAAGAAACACATTCTCTAATCAGCACCTATGAAACCTATGAAAAAATATTAATACAAATACAACCAAATACTTGTAGTTGCTGGTACAGTCTTGAACGAAACCTTTATCTTCTTCCCACTGGGAACTGATTGCGCAGGTACCAGACAAGCCATGTCACTCTCCAGGCTTCAAACCACAGCAAACTCACAGCTGTGCTGTTGACTATTTCTGTAGGCAATTAAGGAAAAATATTCATTAGTTTCTGAGCAGTGCCAGAGATTCCTCACTTTGAAGATGGGTGTAATATTATGCTCTCTTATCTGACATAACTGATGAAATATTTAGCTATGGCTTTAGCTATCCGGCACAATTAAGACCAATAGCTGAAAGTAATTCCTTTATGAGAGCTGTTAGGCTAGTGAAGATTATTAAATATATGATTTGTTTCTACAAAAAGGAGACCTCTATGAGTGGAAAAAATATCTCTAAGTCATGTATTTTTTATCTTAAATAAGGTATCTGGGAAAGCGTATTTGAGAATGCTAGGACTTGTGCAATATCATGTAACTTTTCAAATTACAAGCTATGAATTTATACTGCAAGGTTAAACATTTTTTGTAGCTTTTCAGTCTGACAGTACAAAGTGCTAGTTATACATGACATAATGAAGTCATACAAGACAGAAATGAATTATTCATGAAACTGGTCATACTTATTCTGAAAAATCTTGCATGTATTATTTTTCACGTATTATTCTACATAACTGGAAAATGGGGCACAAAACGGGGAGATCTTCACAGACAAATAACCCAAACCACACAAACTTTTCTAACTGTCACCGTTCCTCAAACTGGTGTGGCTCAATCTCACCCTGTCAAACTCAGGTCTGATAATCTGCTGTTGTTTGGGATGGTTATAATTACAAAGCAGTCTCTTAGCATGTTTGAGATGGATATGATAGCAAAATAAACCCTTAGCATGCTGCAAGAACTTGAAAAAAGGGTCACAATAGATCTTTTTCTCAGATTGTATCGTAGAATACAGAGCACCTACTGAATATAACCCTCACACTTGAATCTTATCATGACATTTTCTTCCCCCTTAAAGTGATACCTTGATTAGGTGTGTCTCTATCTTTAAATTATAATAGAAGAAAAAGAAGATGAAATAAATGATTCCCAAATTACTTTGCTTGGCAAAACTTGTTTCTAAGATGAGCAAACAATAAATCCATCTTTTTCATATAATGTCATCATTTATTAAATCTACTTATTTCACTGTTGAAAGCAAGAGGTTTTTCTTCTAATAGAGGTGACTCTTCAGTGATTTCTGTGCACATATTCTTGCTCTGTTCCTGAAGAATGTTCCATTTATGAGACAAAAAAAATAAAGAGCTCTTTTATGAATTCAATTATAACCATGGAGGAAAGAACGAGCAAAGCAGAATGTTAGAGTAGAAAAATTTCCTTGCAATGGGCAAGGCACTACAAATACAGCTAATGCACTTGAAAGTATGGGTTTTGTTCTCTGCGGTGAACAAAAATGCATAAGGCAATTCAGTCCTTTAGAGGTCTGAATTTTGTCTGCTTTGATATGCATACTGAGACAACTGTTTGGAGTGCTGTTCCCGATAAGAAATGAAGTGAAGTAGAAGAAGGCATTTGAACAGTATAGGGATAGTCACACTTGTAATGATTTCATGCAGAGTAATTTCAAAACCAAAATCATTACAAAGGGAACAAAATGTACTTTTACGAGAGCTTTATCTGACATGACTACACTGTTCTAAGTTAGTAACATATGCTAGTTTCATAGCTTCTCTGTTTTGATTGTTTACACAATCTACTATCTGTGCCATAGTCCTAATAATTGCAAAACTAAGTATCACATGTTTCTGCATTCTTATCCTCATCTATATTCTTAATTTTTAATTGTTTTGCTGTTACTATGTTTACTCTTAACTTCCGAAGAGAAGGATCATGGATGGGTAGAAAGCAAGAGTGGGAAGGTGAACCTTATTAGACTGAGAGGGAGGTATAGAAAGACAACAAACTGCAGATTTCCAAGGACCCAAAAAGCTAAGACACCACTCTAAGAAATAGTTTCAACATGGGCTTGTTTCAGAGTTTGCTGAATTGCTTTGCTATTTCGTCTCACACAATCACATGCGATTCATCTGCAAGTCAAGAGGAGAAACCTCATGCACCAGTACAGGCAGGGCTAGAAAACAGCTTTGCTGAAAAGGACCAGCAAGGAAGCTATCCTGATGGCCTGTAAGTTCAATATGAGTCAGCAATGTACCCTGTTGTGACAGAGGTTAACCATGTACCGGGCTGCATTAGCAAAAGCGTAGCCAGCAGGTCAAAAAAGTCAATTATTTCCCTTTATTCAGCACTACGGAGGCTGCATTTGAAATACAGTGAACAGGTCAGGGCTCCCCAAGACGAGAGATGTTGTCAAAATAAACTCAAAAAAATAGGACAAAAGAGGAGTTAATAATTGGAATAGGCTGCCCAAAGAGGTTGTGTCACCTCCACCACGGAAACATTCAAATCCCAACTGAAGGCGGCCCTGAGCAACTTCAACCAGCTCTGCTCTGGTCAGGAGCTGGGACTAGGCAACCTTCAGAGGTAATTTCCAACCTGAATTATTCTATGAACTAGGCGGAAATCCACTTTCCTACTTATCCACAGGGCAATTACAATGCCATAATTCTGCAGTCAGTTTTATGCAGCATAGACCAGCTGAATAAAGAGATCCATTCCTATTCCCTTGCTCAGCCATTCATTTCCATCCTTATATTAACTCCTCACTTGTGCCAACACAAAAGCTTGTGCTTCCAGGTGGTAAAACTAGGCAGAGAAACTGGTCCAAGTTTAAAATGGAATATTTATTTTGCTTGCCCCTCTGCCATTCCCTCCCTTTGTCCAGCGCAACTGCTTGTGTGAGCACAGCAGCAGGAAAAGTAATCTGGGGAAGGCTGAAATGCCTCTTTTGGCAGCTTCAGGAGTTTAAAGTGATGGTTAAACTACGGCATAAATTTCTCTAGCTTATTCACAGCCAATGCCCTTCAGCTCTCATGTAATAAACTGTTTCTGTGGGTATAATCTCTCCTTGTGGTTTCTGCTCAGTTAGCTCACCTCAGCCAGTGAGCTGTGGCCTCTGTGGTGTGTTACATCTGCTGTGTGATATTAACCATGTCACAAGCCAAATTTTCAAAAATGTCAAACAATTTTACGTCCCTCATTTTTCTGAATTCCTTATTTACAGGGCACTAAGGGCCTCCTGTGCCCTAAAGGGGCTCTAGCTTTATTAACTACAACATTATGACAAGATTCAAACCCACTGGAAGTGATTTAAGCTGGACATGTTTTTTGTTCTTTAAGTGGAGGAGCCTAAAATGACTTGTCACTGAAAATATTGCTCTTACTGTGGCCCATGTCTCCATAGGCATGGTATCTTTGTAAATTTAAAGGACAGTATGAGAAAAAAAAAAAAAA
>VXBH01003376.1:286169-305760 GCA_013400035.1 Rynchops niger
GTTTTGGGAAGTACCCAGATAATGTGGTGATACAAAAGCATAACGTTAAGAGCTGTTACAAGCGGCCACCACCTCCAGCAGCTCCAGGCCGGGGGATTCTTCCGGCCCGGCCACTGGAGCCCAGCCACGTCCTGTCCTCTCCTCCCCTTGGGCTGGCAAAGGCAGGTGGTCACTGGTGCAGCGCACACACCACACTCCCCAGGTTCACAAGCACACGCACATTCGTGGATCCCCTGAACACCATCATAACCCCTCTGCCCACCCAGAACCCCTGCCTGGATCTCAGAGCCTCTTACCCGCCCTGTGGGTCCCCGACTCACTGTCTGGTCCATCTGGGTGCGCATTGTACACACGTAGCACTCACACACTCATCCCACAGGCACCTCACACTCACGGGTCCCCCCAACTACCAGCATCGACCCTCCGCCCATCTGATACCTCTCTCTGGTCCTGGGGCCTCCCACTCCCTGGCTGGTCCAGCTTGGAGTTTGCCAGTGAATCCACACGCACACCCCATGCACACCCAGTTTGGGGCAGGTATGACATTTAGGACTGGAGTTTTTGCTTAGCCACAGATTGAGTGTGCAGCTGCTGCGAAGTCATTTTAACTACTTTAGTCCTCAGTTCTTTTTGTCTGAGTCGGCGGTGAGCCTGCCCGCTTCGCAGTGCTGTTCTAAAGATCACCACACTCGGGTTTTGAGGTGGTCAGACATTTGAGTCGTAAGGCCTAAAAGAAAAAAGAGAATACCTTGATGAAGGTACTGAATAAAAGCTCCCTTCAAAGCAAACAGAAGGAACAGGGAAGATTAAAAAAAGGCACCTCACCTAAGAGGTTCAAAGCACAAAAGAGAAGGAGGGAATTCCTTTTAACCAGCCTCAGTCAGGTGCCCACGTTAGCACACTATCACAGAGATAAAAGAGAATCAACCTACATGATGTTCAAAAAGCAATTTATGTTACGTGTCATTACTTGTTAGAGGCCTTCTTTGGCCACATCTACAAGTAAGAAGCCTTCCCTGGCCCAGGCATACACTGACTCTCTATCAGGGCTAGACTTAACGCACATACAACCTCTCATCTACCACTGGGCACTCCCAGAAAAGGAATGCATGTTTGGGTAGGACAGTCACAGGCCATTTCAGTTGTTCCCTTATCTAGAAGCCTGGGAATATTAAAAGGCACCACACTAGAGAAATATAAACGCTGCCCTTGTGTCTGGTTTTTACAGCCCCTCCTTGCTTTATCATAGTCACCATGGATCTGTACCTGAGCAAAAACTGAACTTGGGTCCTAAATCGCGTTTCCAGTAATGTATTTGTATCCTTCACGCCACAAAAAACTAAGAAAACCAAAAACTTCTTAGAAGTTCTGTTCTTGGTCTAGGTTGCCTTGGTCTGTGCACATAACTAAGCCTAAGTTAGGGTCACCAAGAAATGTAGGCAGCCTGCCTGCCTCTGAAGAATATGAGATACATTATCACACCTGGCTCTTAACCCTTCTCTAGGTCTCTTCTCATATGATTTCTGTTGGCTGACTGTTCAGTCTGGTCTCTTTTTTTTCAGTTCGAGTTGTCTACGATTTCTCTACCGCTTGAGAGATTTAAAGACAGCCTCGTGAAAGCATGGGGGCCTTGGTGATTCTCCTCTTAACTTAGGTAGTATGAACCTCCGAGTAGAAAGACAATTTACAAATAAGATGGATAACACTACAGGGCTTCCTACCATGGCTGCTACATAATGACTACCTGTCATTAAAAGCTTCTTATAAGCTTTTAATAAACTCAGAGAAAATTGTTTGCAGCGGATGGTGCCCCAGAAGGCACAAGCAGTTTTATAAAGAATTTTTGCAGACTTTGGACACCTCCGTGTTCATACAACACTCACATATATTCTCATATCAATTTAGGTTAATTTCCATTACATCTAGCCCTTTATCAAGAAAAAAAAAATAAATCTTTTATTTGAGGAATAAAATATAGAGAAACTTCACATTCCCTTACTATGTAAGATAATTAGATATTCTTTGTTTCTTTATTAAGATTGTTAAGGGGTTGGAAATATCATCCGAGTAGGTATCTCTGTTAAGAATGCTCATGTATGTCCAGCACTTACCAGCTCCACAGACTTTTAGAATATGTCACTTGGCTAACATTGAAGGCTTTAAAGGACAACATACCACCTCAAAGAAACACTTTATATTCTCATCCACTTGGTAATGGATATGTGTAAAGACAGACTTAAACTTTTTAAAACTTTTTTTAGACTTTTAAAACTGCATTGCTAGTCTTCGCTTCCTCTTTTATTGCTTTCAAGTAATTTTCTGCTGAACGCTGAGAGTAAGCAGGTGTAATGAGAAGAAACAGAAGAGGACTCATAAAACATATGGACAACATTTTTCAAAATTAGGCATAATTGAGTGTGGATTTCTAAATTACGCACATAGAAACTAAGAGTATGTAACTGACTGTGTGCAACACCAATACCTGACTTGTACTGCACAGCAGGTATTGGATCCATGAATTAACTGCCTATTTTCAGTTGTGAGTATCTAATTTTGAAATTTTAGCCCATATATCCATTTACCACAACAAGTAACAGTGACAAGTAAACCATTTTTAATATTGTTGTCTGTTTAGATGGTACTTACCCAAGGAAAATGGACACACATTTTAAAATGGCTGGTTTAGCTCATTTCCTCTCCATCTAGGGACATGTATTCCGTAAATGCAAGAACAGAGGCTACCGAAAACAGTTAATGTACTGGAGTATGAAATGTTCTCTGTAGGAAAACAAAACAAAACAAAACAAAACAACAAAAAACCCCGTATAGACAGCTTGTTTATGACTAGAAGAGTGTAAACACGCATCTATTTTATTTAACTCAGTAATCCTCTGACACAACTTGTGATGTGTTTGATCAGCAGGCTTCTTGTTCATCTTCCATCATAGAAGTATCTCTGCTTTCCTCAGGGGTATTGACAGCTGGCAGCAATCAAAGCCATCTAACTGCCAGTATCTCATTTAAAGGGAATGACATTCAGCTACAAAACTCCAAAATGCCTTTAATTCACTGTACTGTATTGTGCATCTCAATGAAAAAAATACATCCTCACTTAGGAAAGGAGACATCTAGACCCTTTTTTCTAGGAAGGGTTTTGTTCATTAATCAGTACTTCAGAGGTGTGTAGTACATGGCACCACTTGTTCTTGAGAAGACGTCGGGCATAATGCAGCCTTGTCTATCATAATCCACTTTGGATATGTTGTTTTTGAGTTAAACAATATGAAGTCATCTTCTTCTGAATTAGTGTAATTGGTTTATCTGTGGCCTTTCAAACAGAAGAAGCGTGTAATTGGTTTAACTGTGGCCTTTCAAACAGAAGAAGCGTATTTCAGCAAATCAAAGTTTAAAAACAAATCCTTCCACCTGTGTGGCTTTTCGGCCTTTTCATGGCAAGTCACATGTAAGTTATCCCATAATGTGCTAGAGTAGTGTAATGTTCCTTCTCACTTCTGTCTTGTTTTCTAGGACTCTCAAAGAAGAAAAGTCAAACCAACATATTTTTTTAAGGACAGATATAAAAGGTGTAATAACTTTTTTTCTGAAAATTTCAAAAGGTATCAAGCTCTGTCAGCATCTTGTCCTGACTTTGGAAAATGTTGGAAGTTTAGTCTCCTAACCTGGCATATATTAAATAGCCTAGAACTACAAAGTGGCTTTCCAGCAATTCCCAGCCTGTCCCAGTGCCAGGTTTTGATACAGTGTGACTCAGGAAAAGCGAAAAGGCCAACATGAATGCCCCATTACTCAAGAGAATTTCATTTATTTCTGTACTGAGGGACTAACTGGGATCAGTGATGGGACTGGCACAATCTTTTTCTGTGATGTCCGCACACTGTCATCACTTGTAACTTCTGCAGAGCAGTAGGATCAATTTTGGTTTTTACTTAACGTGTTGGTAATTGTCCTGGTTACCAGAGCACAAACAGATCTGTATCCAAATTTGAACCCATGTTCTCTCTGTCATATGCCCATTATCTTTTTTGTCCTTCAAGTCTGTACTGTCAGAACACTGTTGACCTTCCTTAAGCCTATTTCGTCCCTCCTGAATCCAGTTGCCAGGCGAATGCTAGCTACGTCGTGCTTTTATGTGTTAATTCTGTATCTTCAGTTGTGTATTACAGTTTCCAATTCCAATATGGACTTTTATCAGATGTCCTTTCTTTCCTGTGGCTTCTGCTTCCCTCACAGACTCTTATCTGTTTTCAGGGTTTTTTTTAAATGCATCCTTCTTGCATTTCACGCTTGTGAGAAAGGCCCCATTCTCAGTCAGGCTTCATAGTTTATTATCATGACTAAGTTATTTAACAATTAGCTTGAGTTAATTAAAAACTATGAAGCACAACAACTAACACAGAAACAGATACAGTCAGAAATAAGGGACCTTCTGATCGTCTTCCTCCTCATTCAGTGCTTAGATGGAAAATGTGAGCGTTCCTTAATTTTTTTGTTTTCCTTTCCCAATCTGGGTGCAAGTTCTAGTGATCTTTTACATGTCCTATTTTTGCAACTCGGACTATTTCCTCAATCAAAAACAACTAAGAAAACAAAAAAAAAAACCAACCAGTTCAAGAAGTTGAATTTATCCTCTACTTCATATTCATTGCATAACCCACTGGTCAGACTCACCCAACTGATGAACTGTAAATTACAAGTCTTTTTTGTGCTAAAAGCCCACACTGAAAGAGATACACACCACCATGAAGCACCTGAAGTTGTGAGTTGCCCGATATGCAAATGGAGAAAAGACCAATTCTGAGGACTGCGATCAAGGGCTATGGAAGTCACACTGACTCAGGTTGTTTCCATGGAATATTCTATGAAATAATTTATCCAGCAAAACGCTGGTGTAGGGGAGTGCTGGTACTGCTATCTACTC
Organism: Rynchops niger; assembly: GCA_013400035.1. Classification (NCBI taxonomy): domain Eukaryota; kingdom Metazoa; phylum Chordata; class Aves; order Charadriiformes; family Laridae; genus Rynchops; species Rynchops niger. The sequence goes on from VXBH01003376.1 coordinate 291,109, forward strand.
ACCCCCAGAATAAGTAACTCTCATTGATCCAGAAAACTGACTACATTTCTTGCAGCTATAAAAATTAATCAAAATATTATCTGTACCCTTTTACAAGACTCATTTTAAAATTGTGATTCCTCTGCCATTTTTTCTCATATCTGTATGCTTTTCCAAACCTATTTTGCAACAAGTTAAATTTTGCACATAGGATTAGAAGTCGTGCATACAGCAGTTAAATAATAGTTACACATTTTTTTCCAGTTCCATTTCTGATCCCCTTGTGCATTTTTATACCTTTGTATTGTAGAAGGTCTGTGCCTCTCTACGGTTATCCTAAGCTGACTATTGCATCAGTCAAAGCCTAGGTAAATCAAGGGTAGAGAGATTAAAAAGTGTCATTAGTGCAGCTGTTTATTATTTTTCCCTTGAGGTGACATCGGATATCAAACCCATGCAGCTTAAAACTGAGCCAAGGTATATACTGCAGCAGACTGCCCATCTGGGTGACTTTAGAATATTAAAATCTCCTGCAGGCTATCAGCACAAGGACCAGTCAAAATCTTAGCAATCATCCAGACATCTTATTTCACACTACACAGAGTTGTGTGATCTCCAATTAAGATGTTCAAAATCATCATTAGTGGCTTGTGATGAATGTTGATCGTATCACCCAAACACAACAATTCTTCATTTTATCTGTAACTGTCCAGCTAACATGTAGTTACTGAAAAAAGGTCTTGTCTGTGATCCAAAATATTACAGGAAATCAAGAACTGTCATTTACAAAGTGTAAAATCAAACAACTTTCTAGACTCTGTTGAACACTGTCACTGTAGATTAATGTGATACAACTCCTAAGTGATTGCAAAGCCATGATTTACATAAGACTGAATCTGTATGAATATAGCTTGTATAATCTCCCAGTTTAGAAGAAATGGTTGCACAATGACAGGCTTCAATTCCAGATACATAGGCTAAGGTTTCCTCTGTTTCCACCTGAAGCATAAATGGATAATTATATCCATCCCCAACTCCTCTCACAAACCATACTAATAGATATGGGGATAAACCAGTCAATTCTGAGATTATGCACATGTAGTTAAAAGCTATAAAATGCTTCAGGTCTGAAAGCTTTATTGAACAATTTAAACTATAAAATATGGATTATTCAGTAAATATGGTGAACACTGGCAAATTACAACAGGTACTTAGTGACTTTTTTTCCTATTTGAAGAGTGGAACATTAAATTTGGAAAGCAAGTATTTTTTATTCTGATGTACCTGTTCTGGTGAATTTTCCCATGTAAATGCAGGCAGAAACTCAGAGAGAAAGTCTAGAAATCAAACAGAGTTTAGGTGTTCTGGTTTGTAACACAAATATCAAGCTCTGTGTATTCATCAAGATGTTTATTATTGTAAAATACCAGGGTCCTAGAGCTCTAAATGTTTTGAACGAAAACACGACAATGTCCTAAAAGCTTGCTGTCTCTTTGTAGAAGAGGGACAGGAGACAGAGACCAAATTGCAAGCAACACTTAATAGTGAGAGAGGCTGTAATTAAAATCTACATTTCTGTGGGCATACTGGAATAATTAAGCTGCTTGTGCATGCTTACAGATGACTGCTTCATAGAGTGAATGCCATCTAGGGAGAATGCACAAAGGTACCTGTTTAGAAATCTAACAAATTCGTGATGGGACTGATGTCTTGCACTCATTAGAGAGGACAGTTAATATCTTCATATTCCAAAAGGACCCAAGGTTAAAGGGGAAGTTTTGAAAATGAGAAACAACAATATATTGTAACAGACAAGTCGGGGGAAAGAAAGATAAACAGAAAGATGGAATACATTTTGTCAAGAAAATGTACCAGAATATTTAGGTTGGTAGCAGCATCAATCCTTGTAATCATGTCTTGGTTTAACCCCAGCTGGCAGCCAGGCCCACACAGCCGCTTGCTCCCTCCAGCTTCCTCCCCCAAGAAGGGTACAGAGAAGAGGGAGAAAAGGAGGGGAAAGGGAAAAAAAAACAACTCATGGGTTGAGATATAGACAGTTTAATAGAACAATATCAGAAAAGGAAAATAACAATACAATAATAATGACACAAGCCACTCTCACTGCCTGGTGAACTGGCACAGTCCCGAGAAGCTATTGCAATTAGCCACCCCCCCGCTAACCCCATTTATATACTCAGCATGATGTCTATGGTACGGAATATTCCATTGGCCATTCCATCGTTCTATCTAGGCTCCTTCTCAACTTCTATGGGGAGATGAAAAAAGTCCTTGAAAAATATAAACATCGCCTGGCAACAACTAAACCAATATATGTTTTTAACATTCCTTTCATACCAAATCTGAAACACAACAACCACTACAAAGAAAATTAATTCTGTCACAGATGCAACCAGAACAATCACCATCCAAGTAAATCCATACAACAGGCGAGTATATTTGCAACTGAACACTTCCCACAGTTTTTGAAGTAGTTTAATATCCATAATGAAAACAGACTGCAGCAAAAGGAGTAAGGGAAGTAGTCATTAATCCTTTGGGGGAAAAAAGAAGAATCTCTCCTCAGTTTTCAGACTATCAAAAACTATTGTCAGAGATGTGCAGATTATTTTCGAAGTATGATTATTCAAAATTTTATTCTCTGAGGATCACAAGAGAATTTTCTTCTTAATTCCAAGGAGTTATTAACATTGCTATTTAAATATTTCTACATTTTCTGAATTAATATGTCTATTAAAATCCAGTGAAAAGGAGTGAATTTATTGACTGCAAATTGCTAAATTTTCTCAATGGTTTGAGAAAATGAGATTTACCTCATCTTCAGCATATAAAAGGTACTCATCTAGTCTAAGACAGGTATTGAAGCATATTCTGTATTGAGTCAAGACAGAGAAGGATCTTCAGAGGTTCCATTTGTTTTAGATTCATATTTTAAGAATGGATGAACTGCCTTTTGTATGTGCTAGTTTCTCTTCGCTAGCTAAAGTGAGAGCTTCAGTTAAGTTTTACTTCATTAATCACAGCAAGAGTTTAGCTTAGTTCTTTACCTTTCAGATTGCTCTAAGCTGGAGAATATGAATCTCCTCTATGTATAAATGCTACAAACCCCCCACGTATTTTGTTTTATGGAACCATAGTACTTGGAAGTACTTTCTCATTTCAGGTATACCGACACTCATCCCCAATATCATTACTGACCTGTGACGTGCAGGGCTGCAGGAGTCACATCACCTACATAGAAGTAAACATTATAGGGACCAAGGGTCTTACAGCAAATTACACTGCTGTCGGGGGCTGGACGGTGGGCGAGTCAAGCTCACGATATACATAAGCAATGCATTTTTATTTGGGATCATACCCTTCAACACTCAGTTCTCTGCACTATTCCATACATAAGCTTGTCTGCTGCTCTTGCTGCCGAGCTCCTTGCCCTGCACACTGCTCTTGCTTTCGTACATGCTGTTCTCCAGAGAATCCTGTATCTTGGTGCTCTGTTCTTATTTCCAGTGAAGAGTGCAAAGGAGTTGATCAGTGTACTGCGTTTAATTGTGTACGCTTTGAACCCCTTTTGGGACAACATTGTTCCTTTTTCCATGTTGTAGTTCATATAAAGAAAGCTGGTTTTAAAGTACATATCATCCATCCACATATCTGGATTATCACAGTTTGGCTGCCTTTATTAATCCCCCAGCACAGTCAGCATTCTGCAAGCCTGTGCAGGTCTTCATATTCCCTCTCTTTTAAAGTGACTAAAAGGGGTCTTTGTTGACAATTTTTTAGCTGGAAAAAATGCATCTGTCTGATGTCCAGATTTGAAAGCCACTCAACATAAATAACAACTTTATGAGCACTTATTGTGGTGTAGTGATTGACTCCCTGATGACTCCCTACTCGATTTGTAATCTTGTCAAAGGTTATCCTAACTTCTTTGAGGAGATTTCCTCTTCATTGGTATCAGCATGGTTGTTCAAAACAAGGGGAAATGAACTAATGAGTAAAAAGGAATGCAGTTTTGTAGACAGACGGAGATACGGAATTACATTATTTTTCAGAGACTGATAGACACATAAGCATGGACTTTTTTCTTTCAGATTAATGGTGGCTGTAGAATTAACAAAGAAAGATCTTGAGCCTCATGAGGCCACTCATGGGATACACACACAGGATGGATTCTAGTGCATATTATACCACATCACAGAAAAGAAGACAGACCTTCGCTCTGCCAGATGTGAACCCTGTTGATCCTGATCTGCAGTATGACTTCCAGGCTTCACCTTCACCTATTTCATCACTGTAGACACATCAACTCAGCACTAGACTGTGTCTGACCCTTGTTACCTTCACTGGACCTAACCCTGACCCTGAACTTTGCCCTGACTTCCTGGCTTGACCAAAGACCTGCCTCATCATCACAAAGATGCCTGATGGTCTGGACTACTGGTTCAACCTGGACACCATCCCTGGGCTGGTTTTGCTTGCCTCGCTTGGGGATGGTGGGATGGGCCCTGGCTAGCGAGGCCCCTTGCCCTGCTGGCCGTGGTATCTCCTTCAGCTCCCCATCCCTTAGGGAGAGACCTCTCTCAGCATGCCCTGCCACTTACACAGAGGTTGAGATTTTGCTCTCTAAATTTTCCATTTATAGAGCATCAGAAACCATGTCAACTGGCCTGTGTTTTTCTTGGCAAATACATTTTGGTTTCGTTAAGTCTTCATTCTGTCAGGTTGTGGTACAATGAACTAAAAACAGCCTGAGAGTTTACTGTCAACTACCGCCAACTGAGAGGCGCTGCTGTAGTGATCACTATACAATTTATATAATTTGCCTTCTACCCAAACAACTACCCGAGAGTTAGTTACATCTCTAGGTCCTATAGGATAACCTCTATGCCACAATTCAACATAATCATCTCCTTTGTTTCCGCAGAAATGTTTTGTAAAAATAAGTGAAAGCATTCGTTTTTCCTAACCAACAGCTTTCATTTATTATAACAGGTGAAGGAAAATGGAAATGTAGGAAGTTTATTCTGATGTATACATCTGTCATAAAACTGCCACTTCAGAAATTTCTTAGAATAAACTTAGCTTAGTAGTCTGCTGCACTGGAGGAGTACTTGTGATATGAAGTACACCCTCCAAGTACATTCTTCGTCTTCCTGTGACAAGAGATGAAGCTTCTATATAACGTAAGAAAGGTAGCACATTGCACTCTGTTTGTAGAAATGTATGACTACGTGTGCTAAAGAGCCATTAAATATCAGGTTGTTCACTGAAACATGCCAAGGAACAGAGAATCAAAAAGTAATATGCAGATCAGATAGCAACAGAGTGACTTCTGTCACCCACAACATTGCTGATTATGTATCATATAGAATATATTACAGGAATTTCCCAAAATGACGGGGTTTTTTTGGAAATGAGAGGAAGCATTTTTCTTAATGTAGGTGTGCAGTACTTATTGTCGCTGAATATTAGGTGGCAATAACTATTATATGATTATATCCGTTATTCTTGCAAGAGGAAAAACTAGAATGAGAAACTTAAAAATGGATAAGAATAAGGAAATCACTCACAGAGAAATAAAAGCTATATAAACAAATTATAGTCAATTTTGAGACTTCCTCAATACATAACTAACTCATAAAAAGCATTATATATGCACATACATATATGTGTTTATATCTCTCTCTCTCTCAAAATGATACTTCTGTCAAAAGAAAATAAGGGATTTTTGAAAGCAGACAGTATCACGCTGTAGTAGAAAGTAATATAAATTATCACAAGTAAAAATGAAAGACAGAATCTTAGAAGAAAGTTTGGAAAGTGAATCATAAAAAAAGACAGAAGCGTATTAAAAAAGGAAAGCTATGAGGAATTCAGAGAGTTATCAAGAACTAATGGAAGATAATTACATTCCAGCATTCTGACATAAGCCTTAAAAACTTTATAGTAAAGGCCCTGAAAAATCTCTATGCTTGATCACACCACTACAGACCCTTATAGTCACAAAAAAACCCCCTTCATCACAATTTTCTCCTCCGGAAAGTTATTTATTTTCTTTTGGGAAAATTAACTATTTGCAATAATTTTACTAGGAACATTTAATCGTCTAATGGTAGAACAGACAAGGTTTGAGCAGCTCATTTAATTCTTTAGGTGGCTCTGAAAATCCCACACGAAGTATAAAATTATGTAACATAGCCTTTATTGCGGCCCATGACACTCAGACCACTTAGAATTTACAATTTATATCAGCTGTCAGGCTTGGCCTAGTCACTTCCACTAGAGTAAGAACTGAAGATAATTTGGCCCATAATTAAATTACAAAGCTGAACTTTATAATAATGTAGTATGCAATGTATCCTAAATAGTGCCACAAATCACATCTCCAATATCCTCATAAAGATCCATTTGATGAACTGTATAATGGACTTCTTTACTGATTTTTTTCCCATCTAGGCAGTATCTTGAAGGAGGTATATTAAATTTTCTCAGTTGAATGAGAGGCTAGCCTAAAATACTTTGTGAGAAATTATTAGCAACATGTAATCCACAATAAATTGATGAAGCAAACTACCTTCCTCTTCTTATATCCTTGTCTTTAACAGGGTGACTTTGAAAGCTTTAAAAAGGAGAATGGTGGTATTCAGACTACAACTACTTCTGAAAGTCCTTAATTTAAATTCTAGCAAGAAAAGAGAGAAAATAAATCCATTGCACGTAAAATTTTGTTTGACATTTCAAAACGCTATGACTGATACAAAATCAATAACAGGATTGTGACATATGCTATCTTCAGGGATGCCTTTCTCATCTGTACATTGTTCAGTAAAGACAGCTGTACAGCTATACATGCAGAATCTGCTAAAACCATTTACTTTGTTGTTCTCTTCAGCAACAACTCCCATTTAATAATTAAAAATGAATAAAAGTATTTTAAAGACAAATCTCAGTGAAAGCTTTGTTTCATCTTGAGTCCTTTAATTACATCTTTTTTAAGTGCCTGGAATTTACTGCCATGCGTAATTGAAAAAGAGCCAGGTGTCCTTTGCGTTTCTCTAAAACCTGAATATTTTTTATAACTGGTGCGAGATACATATTGCTTTGATACTTAACACTGATAGTTACCATTGTGCAGGTGTGACTGACCTAGACGCCTAGCAATAAAGAATCAGGATCAAAGTCAACAACATTCCGGTTTCCAAAAGTATTTCAGCTTGTTAGCAGAAATGAACTGCAAGAAATATGACCATAATATACTTTTTTTTTTTTTTTTTAATGAGAAAGGGAAGAAAACAACTGTTATCAGAAGATACTCGTTCAGAGATTTTTAAAAGACAAGAAATACATGTGCCAAGAGTCCTGACTAGTTCAACTTTACTCAGTCTGTGATCCACATGGCTCAAAGCTGCTTGACTCTCTCTACAGACGATTAAATATACCAGGTAAGACAGTATTTTCTTTAATTATCTGTCCTGTACCTACTTCCACGTAAAATATTCAAAAGTATTAGACAAACAGTAAATAGCACGCACATACTCGTCTGTCAGGGTGCTAAAGAATGATAGAAAACTAGTGTTTTGAGTACTTCCAACTGTACATAGCACACTCGGCTATGTCAGACAGATGAGAGGTAGAGCAGGATTTCAAAACAGAAGCATCATAAGACAAATAACATCATACATTCTTAAAGGATTGCATGAGTAAAATGATCTTGGAACTAAAAAAGAACCCAAGGAATCTCAAAGAAAATTACTATTTTTTAGGGTTCAGCCTAACCTCACTTCCTGGATTCCCTTTAAGCAGATCCATAACAGAATGACAAGCTGAAGGAAAGGAAAAATTCAGTCCTTTATGAAAAGACTATTAAACCCAAACCTCCTTTTTGTCACTTTTTAGTAGACTCGTAACTCTGTAACTGTCCATAACTAAGTTCATAACTGTAACTGTACATCAGAAAATGTCTAATAAATTTTTCCCTTGTATGAGTTACAGGCTAGTATCTTATTAGGTTGCAAATTTCTAATTGCTCCCTATTTCTGATTGATAACCATGATCTTCCAGCACAGAGTTCTAGCTATGAATTTTAATTTTTCCTAGTCTATGCCCCAAACAGCTAACAAAGATGGCATATATCAGTATAGTGGCAGTGGCATGGACCAAATGACAATTAAATGTTGTCCAAAAAGCCATAAGAATTCTAGCTCTTTGTTTTACAGGAAAAAAACATAGTAAATTTTCTTCAATAAACCTTTATTATTTGAACAGAACATGATTTTTCTCATAACTATAACATAAATTTGTTCATTTATTAGTATGATAAACTTGCTAACAGCCAGGTTTCTTAGTAAATTTAATTTTAATAGACTAGACTAGAAGAACAATTTGAGTTTTTATCTACCCATTATCTTAATAACAGAATAATAGGCTTCTCGAAGCAGACAGGCTGTGAAAATTAAGTAACATCTTATCCATAGGTTACAAGTAAAGATATTATATTGCAATGACTTTAAATTATTAATGATTGCTGTTGCAGTATGAAATGCAGCTGTTAAAGAGTTCCTTAGATAACTAACAGCATGAATTGTCTCTGCAAGACATGAAGACAGGCCTTGTTTATCCAACTACTTTATTAACTGTTCGAATAAGATGTTAGGGAAGACATAAGTTACATATTCAATTGGTATGATTTACAAATGGCTATGCAAGTTTGAGGGATTTGGGATAGAATGACCTGTTTGGTGTTTTTCATGAGAGAAAGAAGAGGTCTATCTGCCATTTGCCTTGCTTCTGCCAAGCCACAGAACTCTGGCTCTGGAAAGAAGGTTTTACTTGTTAGAATACTTAAATAGTGTCAGTAATAAAGACAGTTAAACTTGTATGCTTGCTGTATAAACACAATAACATTGCTCATAAAATCCTTCATAACTTTTATGTGACAGTTTAAGAGGACGAAACTAATTAAAGAACAGTTAATTAACTGTTTTATCTTCTTCTTTTAGACAAGAACTAGGCGACTCCAAATGAAATATGGAGAACTGCCTCAACTCAGTCAAAAGCCAGCTTGCAAACACTGTGCACAGGGATTTATGTCTCCCTGGAACAATGGAGGGTATTTTTTTTTTTGTTTAAGACCTGAGTCACAGTATATTAAAAAAAAAAGGATGGAACTGAATGGGAAGAGTCTAATTAAAGCCATCAATGCAAAGGATAAGTTTTGGAAATATCCATATGTTTAACTTTATTCATTTGATTTTATAATTGAAAAATCCTCATTCCAGAATAAAAATAATGCAAAATTGCCACACAATATGCATGCCTGTCATGGTCTAACCCCAGCTGGCCACTAACCACCAAGATGCTCACTCTCCTCCGGTGGGATGGGGGAGAGAATCGGAAGGGTAAAAGTGAGAAAACTCATGGGTTTAGATAAAGACAGTTTAATAGGTAAAGCAAAAGCCATGCATGCAAGTAAAACAAAACAAGGAATTCATTCACTGCTTCTCATCAGCAGGCAGGTGTTCAGCCATGTCCAGGAAAGCAGGGCTCCTTTATGCATAACGGTTACTTGGGTAGACAAAACATCATCGCTGCATACTCTTCTTCTTCTTCCCCAGCTTTATATACTGACCATGACATCATATGGTATGGAATGTCCCTTTGGTTAGTTGAGGTCAGCTGTCCTGGCCATGTCCCCTCCCAGCTTTTTATGAACTGCCAGCCTACCTGCTGGCAGGGTGATGTGAGGAGCAGAAAAGGCCTTGGCTCTGTGTAAGGACTGCTCAGCAGTAACTAAAACATCCCTGTATTATCAACACTGTTTCCAGCACAAATCCAAAACATAGTCCCATACTAGCTACTATGAAGAACATTAACTCTGTCCCAGCCAAAACAAGCACAATGCCACAGACAATATGCACGCTAAGTATAATCTTCGCACAATTATACTTCTACTGATTAATTTCTTTCTCACAATTTTTTCCTCAGTTGTGATTAATCTTGGCCAACTAAGCTGCTGGAAGGAAGAGTGTATTTGTTCTGTGAAGCACCTAACAAGCACAAGAGGGGTAGTATAAAATAATAATGATTGGTCAAAAGTACTAACATTTACTTTTGGCTTAGCAAAACTGTCTGATAAATTATTCCCCTTAGTGTTTCTCTATTATTGCAATACAGTACCTTGAAAGTGATATATTGGCACAAGCCATTGTGTTCAACCACAGTGCAATTAGGAGGTCCTTTTAAACAGCTTTATCATACGCATACATAGGCTGATTAATTTTCTAATCAAATGTTCCAGGAAATCATTAACCATGACATTAAACAGCGTTGTGATAATTACACTCTCCATGAAGAATTCCAATATAAATTTACAAAACATCTATAGAAATGTGCCAAAGGACAAACAGCTTAACGTAGACAAATAATTCTAGCATCTACTCTACATAGCCCCGCAGCTCCCTAGTGTTAAAGCCAAATCCAACAAAGGTCCAGTTTAAATTCTGCTGCATTTCACCAGAGCTCCATGTAGTGGTAGTCATTACATTTTGTAGATCACTGCCTGAGTAAGTCATGCTGAAGGATTGAGATTTTTATTCTTTTGATGTCATTGCATTGGAATGAAAGCCCCTCAAATTATGTGAAAGAAGTGAATGCAATTGTTGGAGGGAGCATTTTATTTTCCCTGCATTCAAGACAACACAAAATGACAAAAACAATACAGAAACTTGAGCATCTTTCTTAGTGAATGACAGAAGAAAAAGGAAACTTGGTCTGTTTTAGAAAATATCTGTTTAGAGATATGAGTGTTATCCTTCTTTTTCTTAATGATGCCTACATTGAGATTTGGAAATAGATTTTCCTCTATTTAAGTCTCCAGTTTGCATCATTATTCTACCTACTGTTAATTTAAGACAAAGATAAGTGCAAGTTATTGATGAGAATTCAATTACTTTCTAAAGCATATACAATTTGCTAGTCTATAGCATAAATGAAATCTCTATTTACTTGTGTATTTCCCCATAAGCTGCAGAGTCTTGGAGGTCTTTCCATTACAGAAAACAACAGCTTGCATTAAGCAAATAAAGAATGTAGGTACGCCTTGTTGTTTTGGCCTTTTGGCCTTGCTTGAACAGTTAACAGCTCCTCCACAGAAACTGTCTCGGTCACAAAACAAAATCCTGGCCTGAAGAGGCCGATGGAAATACTGCCATTGTTCCCAATAGGGCCTATGTTTCTCCAGTGTTACTCTGCTTTCTTAACAGTACCAGCAAAATGGTATAAAATATATATTCTAAAAATATTAAAGATACAAAAAAGTTTATATATTTATAGGTGTGTTATAATAATCTAAATTATAAATATACAAGTACGCATCATAATATATGTAAATATGTGATTATGTATTTATATATATAAAAAATCAGGTCTTTAAATGTATTAAAAAGTTCTGTAGACAAACCAGTTTTCACCTGTCACAGAGCGGCTCTACATAGAGAATTGGAACTTTTAACAAAACCAGGTTTTGGAAATTGGCCAAACTAGTGAGGGGCTCATCTTGTCCTTTGTCTGGGGGCGATCATAGCACAGAATGGTTGGGGTTNACAGTTTAATAGGTAAAGCAAAAGCCATGCATGCAAGTAAAACAAAACAAGGAATTCATTCACTGCTTCTCATCAGCAGGCAGGTGTTCAGCCATGTCCAGGAAAGCAGGGCTCCTTTATGCATAACGGTTACTTGGGTAGACAAAACATCATCGCTGCATACTCTTCTTCTTCTTCCCCAGCTTTATATACTGACCATGACATCATATGGTATGGAATGTCCCTTTGGTTAGTTGAGGTCAGCTGTCCTGGCCATGTCCCCTCCCAGCTTTTTATGAACTGCCAGCCTACCTGCTGGCAGGGTGATGTGAGGAGCAGAAAAGGCCTTGGCTCTGTGTAAGGACTGCTCAGCAGTAACTAAAACATCCCTGTATTATCAACACTGTTTCCAGCACAAATCCAAAACATAGTCCCATACTAGCTACTATGAAGAACATTAACTCTGTCCCAGCCAAAACAAGCACAATGCCACAGACAATATGCACGCTAAGTATAATCTTCGCACAATTATACTTCTACTGATTAATTTCTTTCTCACAATTTTTTCCTCAGTTGTGATTAATCTTGGCCAACTAAGCTGCTGGAAGGAAGAGTGTATTTGTTCTGTGAAGCACCTAACAAGCACAAGAGGGGTAGTATAAAATAATAATGATTGGTCAAAAGTACTAACATTTACTTTTGGCTTAGCAAAACTGTCTGATAAATTATTCCCCTTAGTGTTTCTCTATTATTGCAATACAGTACCTTGAAAGTGATATATTGGCACAAGCCATTGTGTTCAACCACAGTGCAATTAGGAGGTCCTTTTAAACAGCTTTATCATACGCATACATAGGCTGATTAATTTTCTAATCAAATGTTCCAGGAAATCATTAACCATGACATTAAACAGCGTTGTGATAATTACACTCTCCATGAAGAATTCCAATATAAATTTACAAAACATCTATAGAAATGTGCCAAAGGACAAACAGCTTAACGTAGACAAATAATTCTAGCATCTACTCTACATAGCCCCGCAGCTCCCTAGTGTTAAAGCCAAATCCAACAAAGGTCCAGTTTAAATTCTGCTGCATTTCACCAGAGCTCCATGTAGTGGTAGTCATTACATTTTGTAGATCACTGCCTGAGTAAGTCATGCTGAAGGATTGAGATTTTTATTCTTTTGATGTCATTGCATTGGAATGAAAGCCCCTCAAATTATGTGAAAGAAGTGAATGCAATTGTTGGAGGGAGCATTTTATTTTCCCTGCATTCAAGACAACACAAAATGACAAAAACAATACAGAAACTTGAGCATCTTTCTTAGTGAATGACAGAAGAAAAAGGAAACTTGGTCTGTTTTAGAAAATATCTGTTTAGAGATATGAGTGTTATCCTTCTTTTTCTTAATGATGCCTACATTGAGATTTGGAAATAGATTTTCCTCTATTTAAGTCTCCAGTTTGCATCATTATTCTACCTACTGTTAATTTAAGACAAAGATAAGTGCAAGTTATTGATGAGAATTCAATTACTTTCTAAAGCATATACAATTTGCTAGTCTATAGCATAAATGAAATCTCTATTTACTTGTGTATTTCCCCATAAGCTGCAGAGTCTTGGAGGTCTTTCCATTACAGAAAACAACAGCTTGCATTAAGCAAATAAAGAATGTAGGTACGCCTTGTTGTTTTGGCCTTTTGGCCTTGCTTGAACAGTTAACAGCTCCTCCACAGAAACTGTCTCGGTCACAAAACAAAATCCTGGCCTGAAGAGGCCGATGGAAATACTGCCATTGTTCCCAATAGGGCCTATGTTTCTCCAGTGTTACTCTGCTTTCTTAACAGTACCAGCAAAATGGTATAAAATATATATTCTAAAAATATTAAAGATACAAAAAAGTTTATATATTTATAGGTGTGTTATAATAATCTAAATTATAAATATACAAGTACGCATCATAATATATGTAAATATGTGATTATGTATTTATATATATAAAAAATCAGGTCTTTAAATGTATTAAAAAGTTCTGTAGACAAACCAGTTTTCACCTGTCACAGAGCGGCTCTACATAGAGAATTGGAACTTTTAACAAAACCAGGTTTTGGAAATTGGCCAAACTAGTGAGGGGCTCATCTTGTCCTTTGTCTGGGGGCGATCATAGCACAGAATGGTTGGGGTTGGAAGGCATCTTCAGAGACCACCTAGTCCAACCCCCCTGGCCAAAGCAGGTTCACCTTTAACAGAAAACGCAGGACTTGGGCGGCAAACGAAATAAAGTCTTCCTCAGGGGGGTGAAGATATATCTTAACCCCTTAGATGGAGGTAATTTTACTTCAAAACTTGGGAGTTTTACATGTCTTCTGCAGGCTGGATGGGACTTTGAGCAACCTGGTCTACTGGAAGGTGTCCTGGCCCATGGCAGGAGGGTTGGAAGTTGATCTTTAAGTTCCCTTCCGACCCATTCTATATGATTTTCACAGAGCCGTCCTACGCCGGCAGAGCTGGTCGGACGTCGCACACCTCACCCACTCTCTGCCAGAGGGGACTGTCACTCCCTTCCCCAGGACAGACGTTAACTTGGCGGCTCACCCGCCGGTCGCTGACAGGGGAACTGCCTTCTCGGGGCGGACCGTAGCCGCCGCGGCTACATGGCAGCAAGAAAACTTCTCGGGGGCCCAAAACAAGCAACCCACCAAGCCCTGAATAAAGCCCATGTGCGGCCACAGACCCCCTCGCACAAGCTGACCTCACGGCCGCACTAACCGCGGCATACGAATCCCTCCGCGCAGCCGCCTCTTCCCTCCGCGGGCGGTGGCCGCGCTGCTCCCCGGAACACGTAGTCCGGAGGCACAATACCAGGTGCGGCGGCCGGTTGATTCACCGGAGATTGGCCGGCAGCCAGCCAATCGGAAAACGCGTTCTCCTCCTTGCCGGCGTGGATTGGCTAACGGCGGGGAGGCCGGGGGCGGGACCCGACGGTGGCGGGACGATTCGGACGGCGGGAGGTTTCCTGGGTTCTGACAAGGCGCCGGCGAGCGGCCGTTGGCAGCACGCGCCCCCGCCCCCA
>VXBH01003376.1:325497-342468 GCA_013400035.1 Rynchops niger
TGTTTTTTTTTTTTTTTTTTTTTTTTTTTAGAAGAAACATTTTTAATGAATATTTCTGCAATATTTTTATACTCAGTATTTAATTATTTTATTATTTTTTTTTCTTTTTAGACTATGTATCTGAAGTATAGTTTTCCTCATCTTTGGTAACACTGTGCTATGATGATAGGCATAGATTTTTGTTTAAATAAATATTCCCTGTTATGTTTTTGTTCAGTGTATTAAAAAACACAATTCTGTCTTTCTCCTTTCAATGCCCAGAAGTATTTAATTGCCTTTGAACTCTTAACTCTGGATAATCTACTCTGAGTTCCATCAGTGCGTGAAAACAGATACTAGTTTGGAGAATTTCAAAGAGACTACTGACTGTGGAAATACTTTTTATAAAGACCATATGAAGCACTGTTTATTCCTTGGTTAATTTTAATGTTGGCCCTACAAAGACCTAAAGGGAAAAGTTTATCCCTTTAAAAAGATTGTTGTCCTAAAGCACTGTTTCTGTATGGATCTGTATGTATTTATTGGTAATATAAATACAAAAAGAGGGCAGACATCTTTGGAAAAGACAGAAGGTCAAACCTGCTTTAAACTGCAGTGACAGTTTTGCATCAAAGCTAACTTTAGATATTCCCCATTGGTTAGCCTGGTTTAAAATGTTTTTAATGTAACACGGAAGACTACTGAACTATATTTTTGCAGTTTCCTCCTGTATGCACTTGGATCGCCAGCAGCATCAGTGGTAGATTTCATTACAACCAAGCAATGAAATTTCTATTCTTTCTGTATAGTGCTTTCTGTGGACCATGAAATTATTCGTATGTATGGAATATTGAGAGATACTAACTTTTTGAAGCACTATCAATGCATAATTTAAAAGAGAAGTGTATGTAGAATACCCACACTGTACTGCTGTGCAGGTCTTGTGAATTTCCTTTTTTAAATCTATGGAAATCTTATTTTTAGGCTACATTGTTTTAAATAATTTAAAGTGATTTGTTTGACACATGTTTAAATGTGTTTGTAATCCTAGTATCTCACTTTTATCTTACATGTTCTGCTTAATCAAATGTATTCCAAGAGCGTGCTTCCCTCCTCTAGAACAAGGATTTGGTGAATACGAGGAATATGAATGTAATGGCCTCATCTATAATGTTGCAAAACATCTACTATACACATTCAAGAGGAGCTTAAAAACAAAGCATAAACTAAAAATGTGAACAAGTGAAAGGAAGTGAAATACAACTTTTCAGGGATGAAATCTCATCCCTGGAATGGTGCTGCCTGTTCCCAGTGGACCAAGAGGATTTCTGGGGCTTTCATGGCAGAGATTAGGGTGGTTCTGCCTGTCCAGAACTGCTATTGCTGCTGCTTTGTGGAGCAGGGGAAGGAAGAAGGGACACTTGGGGAACGTGGAGTGTAAGGAAGGGGCTGAGACTTTTCAGGAGAGATGGGTAAGGGGTGTAGGGTACACTTCTCTTAAACCTAATTCAGTCAACTTTCTGCTGACTGACCCATGGGCTGAAATCTGTTATTTCAGCCAAAGTGTCTTACTTCTACCCCTGCTTCAAATCTGTGTATGGAGAGTCTTCACATATAATGGCTTGTTTCTTAGGTTACACGCTTGGTAATGAACAGTGGGACATGGAGAAGCTACCAGCTAACTTTGAAGCAGATGTGCTGCCTTTCATCAGTGCTCTGTGAAAGCCATTGTTTGAGGAGAAAAATATCATATAATATGTTTTTTTTAAGATTCCAGTCTAGTCATTGCAGTTTGCAATCTGGCTTCATCCTCCCATGCTTGCCATAGACTTCTGATTTTAAGGACAGGAAAGGAAATTGCTGTCTGGTCAAGATGCAAGCTGTTTTTTGCCACTGATGACTCTACACTTCACATCCAGTGATGTTACCCTCCCTTTTGCTTTTGTTGCATTCGCTTTCTTCCTGGGTCTTGCCTATGCAATTATTCATGTAGAGTGTGCTTTCCTCATTGCCTGCGGGTTTGATGTGACACTGAAGGGCCCCATCATCCATGCTGAGCTCTTTTATGTTTATGCTATATTAATTTTCTGCTTTTGCATGTTATACAACCATCTGTTTGTGAGTGGCTTACAATCTATTTCTGTGTTCCAAAAACTGTTCCCTTTCAATTTTGAACAGGAAGAATTAAAGTCTTTTTGTTTTTCCTCTAAACCTCTCTTTATGGATGTCTAATAGTCTATTCTTGCTCTGAGTGGAACACTTGTACCCAATTTTTGCTACTAATTTTCTTTGCTCTCTCTGATCTTAATTCCACAGGCGCTATAATAACTTTACTTGTCATTTAGTTTAGTAACTTTGATGTACTTATTAAGTCATATCTCAAGATACTTATCTTCAAGATATATTGAAGCCTCAGAATATTTTTGCATAGCATTTCAAAGATGTAAGTCTATTGATATGGTGAAAATCTTGTCCAAAATCTCTTATACATCAAATGCTACCATAACTTCTTCTGTGTTGACAAGTGTAATATTGTTGTTCTGTTCATCTGTTCAAAAGGCTGCTACAAAGATGATTGAGATTTAGCACATCTCATTGAGTATGTCAGCTGCTTTTGTGTTCTGTTGGTCCTTGCCCATTTACATTAGGATGCACAAGCTCTAACAATAAAAATGTTTAAGATTTCCGTAAGTCTTTACTGAAACGTTGATAAATATCTAACTAGTAAAAAAACCCATAGCCCGAACCACTTTTCCAAAGAATTTTTTGTGGCTTTTTGAAAGGGTAAAGTCAGAGCAATTGTCTTGTGTTGATGATAAGTCCTAATGATTATTCATGAAACCATGAGTGTATCCTACTAAACTTTAATAGAGGAACTGATGGTTTTTATGCTTCTCGTAGATGAACGTCTAAATAATTGGAGCACAAAAAGGCACTAAGTTTTGGATAACATAATCCAAATAAAAATCAGTAGAACACTGTCTTAGTTATGCTAACTTGTCTTTTAAAAGTAGTTTCTTTGCATATCTGTATATTCTATTACAATGTCAGGAGTACGGCTGTTTCAGAGTAACAAAAAACATTTTAAAACTATGCTTTTAGTAAATAAGTCTGCTTTTTCATATTCTACACGTTAATGGTTGGGAAGAACTCTTCATAAATTGGTTTCGTAGATATCTCTTCCTCCAAACTTTCCATAAAATTCTCATGTTCTGCATGATTTCTCCATAATGTAATGGGATTCTGGTCTGTTAACTCAAGTGCTAAGGCAACTGACTGTTGTTATATGTATCTTTAGGAAAACCCTTTAAAATAAGACAGTTAAGTAACAGTCAAGGTACTACAGAAAAATAAGGATGTTTAGCTTCCAAGAACACCCGTCTTAATTAGGGTTATGTGGAATGGAAACAACATGTGATATGTTATACCTTTTCTGTTTTCAGTTGGATAGATTTGCCAGTATAAGAATTCCAGGAAGTAAAAAGGAAAGACCTCTTCTGCCGCATATGAAGCAGTCACATTCTACAGATTGGTCATCTACATCTATAGGTGCAGAGGATTTTGCTCCAAAACCCCTGTCAGAAAGAGAAATCATAGCGCTGTTTGAAAAAATGATGGTAAGAGTCTTACGCTGATTTCTTTTACTTAAAGAATGGCAACATGGCTAACTGTCAGGTGGAGCCTTCTTCATGCATGTGTCCTAATCTTTACCTAAATTATTAATATTGTTATTGTTGTGAGTTGTAATTATGTGTTTTTTAAGGTGTTTGCCAGGGGACAAATTTTTGAATTAATTTAACAAGATTTTGCTCCAAATATATTTAAAATGGAAATTAAAGGTTTCTGATTATTAGAACTGAGATCGTGCAGGATCGTGCAGATTTGAGGAGGAAGAAGAAATGGGGAATCCTGCTTTCTTTCAAGATGAACTGAAACTTTTACAAAGGGATTTTATGCCTTTGGATGTCACAGCAGGATTTTGTTCTGAACTTGCATGCCATGTCACTCTTGCACAAAAAAGACTTAAGGTTCTTGCTTCCAAAGCAGCATTTGTCTTCACATGTAGTCTCAAATTTGCTTCCTTTCTTAGCTGTCATCATTGCTGTGCTACGAAAGAGCAGCCACTTGCTGGAAATTTCATGTAGCGTTGGTACCACCTCAGCAGGTGGGGTTTTTTTGTCATGATGATGATGACATTTTGGGCAATTGAAAACTAACATGGACTAGCCATGAGAGAAGAGAGTGACTGCAGTCTGAAGAGCACAGGAGGACATTAACAAGGAGAACGATGCGTAGGTTATTATTTCTTTCTCTTCCTTGCAGCAAGTAACAAGTAACTCTTGAAACGTTGGAGGACTACCGGGGGCTGGGGTGTGGAGGAAATTAAATGTGCTGTGAGAGAAGTACCTTTATAGAATTTGTAATTACTAGTACTCAATAAATTTAGTTTAGTTTTGAAGATGCTTCTGTAGAACTGTTGAAAGCTGTGACTGAGAGATAGGATTCAGCATTTTCATGGTTAAGCTGATGAAGGGGGAGACTAGTTTACTGTTACCAACTTTTATATTTGCACTTGTTCTCACATAGTCCATTTTTCTTGGTATACCTCGGTATCTAGGATATTTTACTTCTGTTAAGAAATTTTACTGTGAATAGTAGTTGCTCAAATGTCGGGAAACAGGAGAGTTTTTTAAAAATAAAACTTGAAGGTATGCCTGCTTGCGCACACTCCCTGCTACATAAGTGTAGGTTGTATTTCTCTACCATCTCACAGAGATTCTGGTATAGGATAGTACGTGATGTTGAGACTACACCATAAAAAATGGAAACTTTCAGTAAATCCTCAGAAACATACTACTGTGTGTCTAGGTAAACAGAAGTGCTTATATCCATGTATTCTGAAGCAATTAATTACAATTCTATAACTACTTTGCAAAAATATGTTAAAGTAATGATGACATCCTGGATAATTTGATTACGTTCCTAGTTTTGTTGAATAAAAAGCACTTAAACTGTGTTTGATAAACTACTTTATCAGTGTTATTTTAGCTATAACATGTAATACAGAAAAGATTCTTCAAATTATCCACGCTCGAATGGACTGGAATAAAACTAGTTTAGTCACAGTAGATTACATAGCTAATTATATATTTTAGCCTCTAGTTTGCTGTTCTGATCAAATTAAGTGATTTGGCAGGGTGGGGTGGGGGTGACATTTTCAGTGTTGTAGCTGGGCTTTTAGAGATAATTTTGCACAAAATAAAAATAGTCAATTTGTTAGTATTGAAGGGAGCAGTTTCTAAATTCTGAAGTTTTTACTGATGCATTAAATTATTCTTTGGGTTTTCCTGGATACGTACTGCTTCCTTAGAATCGTAGAATGGTTTGGGTTGGAAGGGACCGTATCTAGTTCCAACCCCCCTGCCTTGGGCAGGGACACTTTTCCACTAGACCAGGTTGCTCAAAACCTCATCCAGCCTGGTCTTGAACACTTCCAGGGATGGGGCATCTGCAACTTCTCTGGGCAACCTGTTCCAGTGCCTCACCACCCTCACAGGAAAGAATTTCATCCTAATATCTAGTCTAAATCTCCCCTCTTTCAGTTTAAAATCGTTACCCCTTGTCCTATTGCTACACTCCCTGATAAAGAGTCCCTCCCCATCATTCCTGTAGGCCCCCTTTAGGTACTGGAAGGCTGCTATAAAGTGTCCCCGGAGCCTTCTCTTCTCCAGGCTGAACAACCCCAACTCTCCCAGCCTGTCTTCACAGGAGAGGTGCCCCAGTCCTCCGGTCATCTTCATAGCCCTAAAATTCCTTCTCACAAAGTTCTATTCAGTGGTATCCTGCATGGATTTGATGGCAAAAATTAGGAAAGAGTTCATAAAACCACACAGTTAAAACTAGTAATTAACTGTCAATTAGTTCCCTTCATTTTTGTTAGCACTGCTAGGAAAATAGCCATGTGAAATGACTTACTCTTATTGCTCACCTGTAGAGTAACTTTAAATGATTTAAGAAGAAATAAAAGAATGGAGTTGAAGTATTTTATAAACTAAGACACATCTGATATGCCCCTTGTACCACTGAATACTTCTAATCTGTATAAATCAACTGCTTTAATGATGTTTTATTAGTTAAAACCAACAACAAATAAATGGCTTTTTACTTCATAGCCAGTTTCCTGTAAATAAACCTGCCGTTACATCTAGGATTATGGAATATAGTTTGTACTGATAGGTTTCTTACTTCCCCCCCTTTATTTGAAAATGGGATTAGAAGTTAGTTTTTTTTCTTTTTTTCTTTCAGGAAAAACAAGCCTTTTTGTTCATCTTTGTTATTTAAGTTCAGAAGTTATTTTTCAGAGAACATAAGCGAGCAAATCTGAAAGAAGTGCAAAACTGCTTTAAACAGAAGAATTAACTTTGCAGTAGCTACAGGCTAATGTGAAAAGCTTTTTTTTTGTGTGTGTGTGTTTATTTTCCCTCACCCTTCGGTAGGGTATACATGCATTTCGGTGTTGTTACGAAAAAAAATAAACGTAGGGCATATTCCAGGCAAGGTACTGAAGATGTGATGACTCTCAGAAAACATCAAGAGTGACCTAGCCATATACTTTTGTGAGACTTAAAATGGAATACTTGTGTGGTTTCAGTGGTTTTACATATCTGTTTCTGTAGGTTTTAAAAATACAATTTAAGTATTAAATAAAATGCAACTACTGTTATTAAATATACATGTAAAGTGTATTTTCATGTGAAGCCCGTATTGCTATACAGTTGTATTCCTATGGAAAGGAATTCCGAGGCACAGTGTTCCAAAGACATTTACTGGAACTCGCAGAAAAAAAAAAAAGTATCTGGTAATGTCAAGCTGGACTTCATTCTGGTAATTTTAGTGTGGGTTGTCATGTGCGTATCTCAACAGATGTGTTGCCTGGTAAAGACAATAGTCATAAATATATTGTTGTGCATTTAATAGAAGATAATTAATCAAACTGAAATATTACAGAAAATGAGAAATACCTGTAAAAAGATAGGATAACAAATGAAAGGCTAGTGGGAATACTAATATTGTAGTGTTTTTGGCAATCTGACTTGATTTTGATTTCCTCCTCTCCCTCCCCACCCCATTTTTAAGCTAAGGAAATGTCTTAGATAAGGGGTAAAGATTTTTGAGCAGCTGTTGAGAATGTAAAGTTGTAGTATCTTTCTAATGATTACTCTAGGTTTTTTATTTTGAAATACTAAAGACACTACTTTTTATGTTTGATTATGTGTTCTTTCTCATCTTAAAAAAGCTGCAGTTACCTGTGAACTTTGATTGAGACACGTAACTTTAAATATCTCACTTTTTTCCAAATGGTGTATACACACACTCAAACATTTTTCCACTTTTTTATGTGTCTTGGAAGAATATGATCTCTTTGTATACAATATTTGATCCCAACATTGTTTTTAATGTATGTGTATTTAAGCCTGTGGGTTTTTTTTTCATTTATTTTAGTATGGATATTTGAGTCCACGCAGCATTTTTGGATCACACCAGGTTTCCTGTCATATTAGTAGTTTCTTGTTTTGCTTTCATCCAAGAAAATCTAGAAAATGCAGCATGCTCTTTCAAGATAACGTCCCCGACATTTGATTTAATGTGAGGCAACATTCAAAATATTCAGTAATATGTGTGTCCTTATGCACTGGTAGAATTTTGGTTTGGGCATAAGAAAATAATTTCTTTATGAATTTTTTGATCAAAGCAACGCAGCATTTTGATGAACAGAAGAACCACGAGAAAATATTGAAGTATGTGTGGCCTCCTTTCTTCCAGCTTCTTTAGACAAAGTTGTTTTGCATTTACTTTCAGATGTAGGAAGTAACAGGAATATGCAAACTAGCTGCCAAGCAGGCAAAAGACTATATTATTACTGCTTGAATGAAATAACTTTTTACAACATGCACCCTGTACTTGTTTTATACTAAAAATATCAAATAAGAAAATAGTGTATTTATAGTATGAAATATACAAATCTGATACTATAAATACACTATACAGTCTTATATAAATATTAAAAATATCACTTTAACAATAATTTAATAAATAATAAGTAATAACTTAAATGCATACTAGACTGAAGTGAGGAATTTTTCCTAATCCTTAAGGAAAGGAAACAGTAACATTTGTGGGGGGAAAAAAATCTATAATCGACAGAAAATTGCCCTAATTTTGAAGAAGCTCAGCTTGGAGGGGGTGTCAAGCATTTTCTGCAATGTCTTCTCACAGCTTGGATTTATACAAAACTCTAAATGTTTCTAGGAACCGTGCTTGATTCTATCCTATTCAATATGAAAACTAGCGAAAGACAAGGAAACTTAAGTTTTAGTGTAGTATAAAATTTTGGACTTTAGGGTGTTTTTTTCCCTAAAATTCTAAGGTTATGAGTTTGCTTGCTGTTTGTCTTTTGATTTCTGATTAGGTGAAATAGCTCTGGTATCAAGATGGTTACCGACTGATTTTGTAGCATTGCTCCTCCCAAAGCTGGTGGGGATTCACCTCAGGAGTGACAGCTGAAAATAACTGCAGTAATTCTTGCTAAGCTTGAGTGACCATAGTAATGCTGTATGTTCTCATCTGTGTGTGTGCCTAAATTGTTTCTTAAAACTTTTTGGTTTTTTGTGTGTTTTACCTCCAGCATGATAGGAAACATCATTTTGCACAGATGTGGAGCCGATTACAATGATCAGAGCATTTTTAGGCTAGAACAAGTCCCTGTGTCAGAAACGCGAATGAAGCTGTGTAGCTTTGAATGTGGTTCTATATCTGCTCTTTTTGACCTCTGGGTTTATGTTGGAATGAATGAATGAATTGTGATGTTTTCATAACTGATGAAGGTGTTGATTTAATGATCAAATCATCAAGAATTTGGGCCTTACCTATTGCAAAGGTGAATATTATTTTGTGAACTACTCTCAGGGCAAAGCAGATTCTGCTGCCCAGGATTAAATATTTGGGAACTGAGGAACAGAAGTATGGAACAAATGGATCTATCATTAAAAAGATCGTTCTAAGAGTCCGGTTTGAGTACATTTAGAAATGTTTTAGGAAGTGTTAAATAATGCTTTTCCGTAGTTTAGTGCACATTTTGTGTGAAACTTAAGTGATTTCTAAGAAGAGATTATGCTAGTAATGGTTGTGATGCACTTGTTTATCCTGCCATAGTTGACTGTGTTTTTTTAGTCCGAGTTGCTAGGGAAGATGGATAAATATTTTTATCGTTCTAAGTAACATCTAATTTATGAAAAGTTGTTTGTATAACAGCTTTCAGTTGCTCAAGTTCATGTTTTTGTGTCTTTAAAGTCAGTCTCTGATAGCTAAACAGCTGTGTTGCTGGATGACATTTAAAATTTTTTCCCCTCTTTTATTTTCCTCTCATTGTAGGAAGATATGAATTTAAATGAAGACAAGAAGATGCCATTGAGAGAAAAGGATTTTAATACCAAAAAAGAAATGGTGATGCAATATATTAGCACTGCTTCGAAGTCTGTAAGTAAATTTCTCTGAAAACACCAAAAATTACTTAATGTTTCCATTATTTCCTATTGATGAGAAAAAGTAATTAATGCATATTACATTCTTTTGATTAAAAACATTTGTGTCTAGGAGAAAAAAAAAGGGCAGTATCACATTATTAATTTACAATGAAAGATATTCACTTGTACTCGAGGTGTGTCTGCTGTACACAGAACAGTATTTCTTTTTGGAAAAGGTATGGTGAGTGGAGGTGGACAGATTCTGCAGAAAACTTGGAAAAGTTTGATGTGAATGTTTTTTCGTTTCTAGCACTGTTTAAAAAGAATTCCTTAACTGTTTAGCCTTTTTCATACTTGACTTCAATACAGAATTCATGTTGTGATGCTATGTAATAGTTGATAAAGTTTTGCACATGAACACAATTAGTGTCCCTTTTTTACTTATAATAATTACCTGTTTTAGAGAAGTGCAAGGAGTTGTGTATTGGGCAGTTTAAGGGTTAAGTTGGCAGAAGAAAAACTACTGTCGTTTTTGAAAAGTGGGGACTGACTCCAGTGTTATATGCTGCAGTGTTAATATTGTCCTCAGACCTTTTGATTGGTTTAGAATTCAGATATTTGATCCTTTGACTCTTAACTGCTCCATGCATGTAGACATATCAGTAAAAATGTCCCACATGTAATTATAACTAAATACTGAGAAAAGAAGACATTAAATATAGGAATTTAAATGAGTTTTTTATCTTATTGTCTACTTTAATTTATGTACCTTATTAGTGTAATGTTCTAGCACTTTTAGGAAAGTGCTGGTCCGAACTGGCTGGAGGTTGTTCTAGTTAAGATGAGCTTATCAAAGCTACTAGTCCTTCTATAGCATAGAAGTTCCTTAGTACCAGAAGATTAGGAGGTCTAGCCTATTTTTCTCTTTTAGAGATATTTCATGGGAAATCAGGAAACGTCAGGCTAGTAAATCTCACAACGTTCTTGAAGTTTATCAGCCCAAAACGGCATGTCAGTGTTTACGTGTTGTTGATACCCTTAAGTGTCCACACGCATTCAAAGACCTCAGTTGTTTGATCTAAAAAGTAATGTGACAACAGGACAGAGTCCGGCATCTATTGCTGGAATTGTAGCATCGTGATGATGGTGACATTAAGAGTCTCTTTCTCAAGATAAAAGTTTTCATGTTAGCTCTTTACTTCCTGTCACTTAAAAATTGCAAAGAACTGAAACCTATAGCAGAGTAGATTTCATCGATCCTTCTTTCCAAGTGCCATTTGCAAGAAATATATTTTTTTTCTGTCTTTGGTTGCCGTTACACATGTGTTTTGGCAATGGAGCTTCTTGCACTATGCCCAAAGCTGCCATACAAGGTACCTACATACAAGGTTGAAGGGTACAGGTCTGTTTTCTTCCCCAGGGTAGCAATTTGTTCCCACACACTGTTGGCTTACATATTGTGGGCATTATGAAAACAGCATTTTTTCCTTTCCATTCACCCCTCTGCTGCCAGCCTACCTATCCCCCTGTCTGCTGTGGGAGATCACTGGAGGCTAATTCATGGAGGGAAACTCTTGTCTTTGCTGAACTCTGTTCCTACTGTTGTGTCCTTACTGGAAATGGCATTCACTCGTATAACTGGGAGGAGCTGTTTCTGTGACGCATAGATTCAGATGTTTGATCCAGTAGTGCTGCAGACGAACTCAGCTTAGCGATGGAGCTACTGGGATGGGAAATTCCTTCCCTTGCAAACTCTTTTGTTCCTGGTATACTCTTTCATGCCTCATGTGCGTTGGACTGTCCAAGTGCCTTCTCAGTCTAGAGAGAATAGTGCTTTGCGTGCCCAGGATACTTGGCTAAATTTTGGTGTACGTCGACTTGATGAGTGACATACTTCTTCAGAAAAGCTGAATTGCCCTATAGCTCCTGAATATTATGTACAACTAACCCCATCTCAGGTCTCTCTTTCTACAAGTGATACTGCATTAACTTCTTTTGATAGTTCATACTTCTCAAACTTAAAGAAGACAGTTATAAGCTATACTGTGTTGGGAGAGATATCCTCATTTGCAGAGTATTGAGCAGGTTTCATTTAGAGCAGTTATCGTTATAAAAACTATTAAAATGAAGAAAAGAGGCTGCACATCCAATGCATCACTGAAAAAGAAGCACGCTCTGGTGATCATAGTGTACTCCACTGTAGTCAATGCTTCATCATTGACCTCAGTATTAGGGTTTCTGTTTCTTAGAAATGCAGAACTCCTTTCCGATATTCACAGAGCACATCTCTGTTAATTTCTAGATGCATCAGCATGCTGTGTTTGGTGGGGCTATGCTCAGGTGCTTATTTATGTGTACAATACTGTGACCTACCTCTGTGCATGCATGAGATGTTCAGAATGAATCCATCGCTTCAGCGTTTAAAGTTACTTAAAAGTAACCAGAGTTCTACTGACATGCATCATCACTCATTCATTTCACTCCCCTTTGCTTAGAGATTTCTTAAACAGTTGGCTGAAAGTGTGCTTCTGTATATGTTTTGTCTGTAAGTATGCTGTTATCATTGCTCTTTATAATGAGTTGAGGGGCTCCCTGTAGAATAATTGCTAAGAATAAACAGTCTTCGGGTTTGGCATGCTAGTAGTACTCACAGAAAATCTGAACAATAGCAAAAATGGTATGCTTGGAAGAATTCTGCTGAAGTACTTCAGTATTCTGCTAGTACTTTCTTGTTTTCTTGTAATGTATAGTGTTTAGATGAAGCCTTATTTCTTCCTTAAAAACATTATCTTAGAGATGTATATCACATATTGTTTAAACCATCATGGCTTGGAAATCCTGAATGAAATTTCTGTCTGCTGCAGTGTCATGTCTTATTTATCAGTAAAGAGTTGGAGAAGGGAACAACAGTTGTGTTTAAAGGCTATTATGTGAGTGTGTATTCTCATCTACTGATAGCAGTGTGGTTCTCTTTGTTGTTAGAGATTGTGACATCTAATGTATTTTCTGTGATTCTGTAGCTGTTTGTATATATTAGGATTATTTGAGGTTAGAAATGGGGTCACATTTTTAAGTGCTACATAAACACATACAAAGGTGTTCCAGCCCAGAAAAGTTTTAAAAATAAATTTCCATGTTACGGAGTTAATACTCAAGTGGAAATAAAAGCAGTTTTGCTATAATGTTACTCTCCCGTAAGTTTTGCTGTTCTGTATGTTGAACACACACAAACTGGGTTTTTAAAGTGAGTTTTCTTCACAAGATTTCGTTTTTGTTTTGCAGCTTACTCCCTTGTAATGTTTTAACTGAATTAATTAATTCTGACTTCATACTGCATCTGCTCACGGACCAGTTGTTTTTCAGTTGAGCAATTAAATTTCTAGAGGCACTGATGCCTCAAGATATTTCCTGTTTCTCAGTTAACTCGAGCATTTTAAACTTAAGCAGCTTTCCCATGCAGAAATATAGCTAATATAATCAGTTTCACAATTGGTACCAAATGCAGCTCTCGTTTTATTTAAGCACTGGCAGATGTATCATATTCTTGTTATGTTGCAGAACCTTGGTGTAACTCTGAGTAAGTGGTACTTGGTACTGTGGGTACGTTGTACAGACATTCACAGCTTATTAGCTTCTTTTACATAGCGTAATGTTCAGGTGGGGAATGTAGTCTGAAATGGGATGGCTGGTTACTGTCTGGATATTGATGTGAGCCTCCATTGCTTGTGACACTGTCTTCTGATGGGTCAGATGATACCCTTTGGAACGTCATTGTAGTGAATTCTTATACTCTGGCTGGGCTCTTGTCCTATGTAACTTTTCCAATGCACGCACTGCTATTGATTATATTAAATTACTTCCAAAAGATCTTCTACCCACCTTAACTACACGTCCTGTCCATATGACTGTCCTATACGACTGTTTCTGCCTCAAAAGAAAGCAATTTTGCTGACTGTTTTTAAGTATGTTAGTTAGATCCACCTTGGTCAATTTTACAGCAGGAACTGCTGGGGGAAGTCACTGGAAATGACAGATTCTCCACCCAGGGTATTAATCCATATGCTCAGGCATACAAGTACTGCTTATCAACTAGTCTATGCACAGCAGGAGCTGCCAGGAGAATTTCTGGGACTTTTTGAAATTTCCAACTGGAGAGCTCCTGTAATATGTAGTTAAATACTTTGTCATGAAGGCTGTTAGGAGTTTGCTTGGTCATCTTGTCTCTAGTCAGTCCATTTTCTCATCCAGTATCACACGGGGAACTATATATGCTGCGTATGCCTACAGGCACGGCCGCGATCCCCTGTTACAGCACAGTTGTAACTCGAGTTCCCCTGATTGTGCCTCGGGTATATATTGTCTAATCCTAAAATCTTTGGGGATTATTGTAACAGGACGGATATGCACAGTATATAAACTTCTGAATAGGAGAGGGATAATCTTAAGAATAGGGTCAATGCCCCTTACATTTGCTGTTTTAATTGCAAATTGTAGAGCTTCGTTAATTCAGTATAACCGTTGCTTTGTTGAAAACAATGGATACTATATATCCTTCAGAAAAATTATTTATATCTTGAATTTATTTTAAGCAACATTTGACACCACAGATACAATGATGGGTTGAAGTCAGTGTCTTTCAACCTATATTGCTTGGAACAGAAAATATTTTATTTGTACAAAGCTACTTTTGCAATGCTTCATTACCTTGCCATTGCATTTTCCTTTCTGTCTCCCTGTTCTTCATGTCCCCACTTGCCTCCTCACCTGACAAAAAGCAAAACCCAAAAAGCAAGGCAAAATCCAAACTCGAAGGTTGAGTAAGTGTCCTTAAGTTATTGCGCCAATAGTTAGATTTGTGTTGCACTGCATTCTTACAGATGGCAGATACAACAAATGAGGAGCTGGGATTTATCTTTAGAACTTCAGTGGTTCTAAAAAAGTATTTTTTTTTTTTTTAATTTCTTTTTTTAAAATTTAAGTTGTTTTGCTTTGGCTGTAAGGGCTAAAGCTTGTCTGTTTTTATAATCCCAGTCTCATATGCTCCTTATCTGACAGACCTTTAAGGGAAAAGTGTTTTACAACATTATCTGCAAGAACTCAAGTTACTGCATTAACATCCTGAGTACTCTTCTGGTGCACTGGTTCTTCCCTCTGTGTTCTCATATGACTGCAGTCGCCCTTCTGGACACTTGTCCTGTCATCTCTTCAGAGCACCTCAGAATTGTTTTTTTTTTTCTTCTCGAGTATTGAAAATTAAGATGTTTGCAATGGATAAACAGAATCCATTCATTACAAAAATCGTATTTCACCGAGTGTGCGTGGTAGACTTCTACCGTTGGTGCCTGCTGCTTTTGACTACTGATTATAAATTTGTTCATAAACTGAAAAAAATGTAGTCAGCATTTAGCATATATAGTAGATGGACAACAAACAGTTACCAGTTTAGGACTAAATTACATCTCTTTTTCCCTGTTTTTTCAAGGAACAGAAATGAAGGTTAGCCATTAATAATCTACTCAAGTTCTGTATGTGCCAAATAAAAAATGAATGCATTTTCTGTATTTCAGGGAAGTCTCAAGAAAAGTCGGAAGATTTCTCCCCAAGAGTTTATTCAGGAATTAAAATCTGGGTCAACAGATGAAAGACTAGTCACTTGCTTGGAATCCCTTCGTGTGTCCTTGACTAGTAATCCTGTCAGGTAACATCATTAACACATATTGCAAAGATTAATTATATTCTTATTTCTTAATGGATTAATATTAATGGATCTATAGATGTGCATGTTTCAAGGTTTTCTAGGTAATGAATGTGTATGCATTAGTGAATGATTGTGCCTTCTTTCTCTTTTTTTCATTGATTATGCATCTTCTGTAGACCTATTTTTCAGCAGAGTTCACTGATCTGTACCAGGTAATAAAAGTAATACTAAGAGAACATGAAACAAGTTTAGTGCAGAGAAATTTGCTTTGTTTTCTAGTGCTAAACAGTCAAAAGGGTTTATTTTTATTATTTTTGAAATATTCTCTTAACTGTTTAATCTTTTAACTTTGTCAGGGTCATCAATAATAGGAGATAGGCACCTTGGTTTAAGTTAGCCAGAAAACATACATATTTTTAATTACGTACTCCTCTTTTTGTCCATTGTGCTTTAGGCTTTCTTCCTTGCTGTTTTCTAGTAATTTTTGCTGTATCTGTAGGGTTTATCTATACAGAGGAGAGCACATAGGTTTACCTATGCTTTTTTTAAAAAAGTCTAACTCTTCAGTAATCATAACTCTAACACTGATATCAATCTTTACATTTAATTTTGATTTGTTCCATGAAACTTAATTTGTGGATGCTGGCTTTATTTTATTAAATTATATTTTTTTTCTATACTATTTACAGTGTATTGTTTTAGATAATTTTGGGAAACTGTTTTGGGTTTAGTTCAAAACAATGCAAATGACATGTTGGGGGTGCTTCTGATGGGACGTGATTAAAAAAAGATTAGTCAACTTACTGCTTTCTGCATCTGGCTTGGCAGAGTTGTTGATGTGGGTTTTCTGTATGTGTATTTGATTCTTCCCTTCTATTAATTTGTTTTTGAAGTGGATTGCTCACATGGGAAGAAACATGCTTTATGTTAACCTGAGTTCTTCTGATAGAGGATTTTACAGAAGATATACTTGCTCCATGAATGTGAAGCTACTTTTTGATGTAGTATTCCTTCCTTTTCGTTTAAATAAAAAAAAACCAACAACCCACAACCCCCAAGATTTTTTTTTTTATTTACGCTTGTGTTGATTTAACAAAGAAAACTTTGCTTGTTAGTGTGCATCTGGAAATAGAAACACAAAATGCATGAAATGTTTGACAACTTAAGTTTAGAGCAATCTCTCATCTCTGTTCTTGGTATGACTGGATAGTTTCATCTTTTTGTATGTGATTCCCTTTACTGCCCCTTTACTGAAATACCAAGAGAAAAGTTAATCCCCCTTCTCAAAAAAAACAAACCAAACCAAATCAAACCAAAGCCTATGATCTTGGTGACGTGTTAGTTCTGCCTGTGACAGCACAGTACAAAGTTGAGTGTTTATGGGTAAGGTTGAAGGGGAAGGGAAATAAGGGAGATGTTGTGCTGGGAGTATGCTACAGACCACCCGACCAGGATGAGGAGACAGATGAAGTATTCTATAAGCGGCTGGCTGAAGTCTCACAATCACCAGCCCTTGTTCTGGTTGGGGACTTCAACCTGCCGGGTATCTGCTGGAAATATAACACAGCAGAGAGCAGGCAGGCTAGGAGGTTCCTCGAGTGCATGGAAGATAACTTCTTGACACAACTGGTAGGGGAGCCTACCAGGGTCGGAGCCTTGCTAGACCTACTGTTGACAAACATGTAAGGACTAGTGGGAGATGTGGTGGTCGGAGGTCGTCTTGGGTTTAGTGAGCATGAAATAATCGAGTTTTCAATTTGTAGCGATGTG
>VXBH01003377.1:0-12291 GCA_013400035.1 Rynchops niger
ATAAAAAAATAGTAATGATTAATAATATAAAAAAATAGTAATTAGGAAATTGCCAATGGTTTGCTTTGATGGCTACATGACCGTGGCTATCAATCACCTATGAGTCTTTTCTCCTTGCACCATTGACAAAATCTCAGCAATCATAAAGGCAGCTGACAGGGAAGTATTTAGACAACAAAGTATTTATTCTGTTGTCTAAAAAAAAAATAAATAAAAGTTTACCACAGAACTGAATAAATTCTGTAGACATTAAGTATCACTTGACAAATCTGTGACAATTTGTTAGTATCAACTACTTTAGCTACAAATTTACCTTAGAGAAATATAGTCTTATTACTGCTTTATATTTTTGAGAACACTAAAGGGAAAGATATATTCTGCTTTTTCTGAGATATTGTTAGTATGAAAAAGACATTAATCCAAATTGATTGTTAACTGAATGGTTACAATCTGTTAGGGAGAACATTGTCTAATAGTATAGACTAACAATTATAAGTTAGGAGTAGAGGAAAGTCTAGCTTGTATGTGTATAGTAATTTGCTATAGACAATATTGCAAAGATATTTAAGCATCACCATACCAACAGTTTTCCACAGCTAATTTCTGCAATAACAGGGGTATTAAACCCCGAATGTTAGCAGCAAATTCTGTATAATGCATTTCTATACTATAATAATTGTAATACTGGGGTCAATCTACAGCTTATGTTAATGATGGTGACTTTAAGCTCTCCTGGAAGACAGACCTGTTTTTCCACTCAAACCTTTCACATTTCTTATTAATAGCTAAGGAACTATTTGTATTGCAAAAAGGTCTAGTCCTATCTATACACACTTAAAACTACCATCATGTTACTTAAGCAATGGCAGACTTAAAGCTGAATCAAGTCCAGATTTTTTGATAAAAGGAATATTTTAGGGGGACAAAAAAAAAAAAAAAAAAGGCAAATGACAAAACCCCCTTAACAGTGACAGGTGCATACATGCTTTTAAATGTATATTGAAATTCAAGAGAACATTCCTGAAAATTGCTGAACTCACAACCTCAGTCACTCAAATACTACATTTCTTAATATATTGATAAAATTTATTTCTAAAATTACACTGTAAAATTCCCCAGTTGTTCATGATGTAGAGAAAATATTTTCAGTTGAGAAAAAGGCACATTTAATTTCCTCTGATGTAAAAAGTACTTACAGTTGGAGGTCAATTAGCAGTTTGTTGTTCTTCCAGCAGAGATGATAATACTAGTTCACTTACAAAGACAATCTCATATTAGGACTTAATGGTTTTTATCACTGAAGAACATGCGGTCATGCATAAGGCTCATTCTTTGAAGAAAGGATGTTTTTTCCAGTGACTTCAGTTGATGTAGGATCAGATTCCATAATTCAAACTCATAAACCAGAAAAGAACAATACTTTTTTATATTCATTCTGTTAGACAACATAGATCAAGAACAACTTTAAACTTTGTAAGCTATAATAACAGCAGCAATTTCTAAACAGAGGCCTGTCTTCTTTCTGTCAGTCAATTGGCTTACAGTTGTTATTCTTAACTTTGTATTGGAATCAATAGGAACACGTTTATTGAATATATAATGTTAGCATTCTCACACCATCAAAGAACACTATAAAAAAGAATTGTTATGTGTTTTAGCATTCAATTTAAAATGTTAAATTTAAAACCTCCTGAATATATCTCAAATACTAGTAAGATCTGTTTCACCTTACCATGGTTCTGTAGGCTCTCTCTGTCAGCAACAGAGGAAAGCAGGCACAAAAGAAATTTGTCCCTTTCTATTTATCCTACCTATTGAGGTGTCAAAACCAAAAGGAACCAATTACTCTCTGGAGCACTTCTTGCTATACGTTGGCTGTAGAAGGAATCTAGACAAATTAGCCTAGGCTACTTTTAGGTAACTAATATAAGATTTACATTTATACCACCTCTACATACTTTATTATTCTTTTTCCATTCTCTGCATTCTTGCAGAAACTATTTTCCATCCTCTGTTACCTATAACACAGCTTTTCTTCTTCCATCTCTTCTACCTACTGCAAGCTTTTAGTGAACCTCCACTCAAGCAGCCTTCCAATTCATTCCAAGAATGTTCTTTTTCCTCTTAATTTTTCACTGCTTTTCCTGGTAGAGTGGACTCAGGAGTTGAAAGACAAGTATGGGAATGTCTTTGCTTTTGAGACACTTTAGCAATTGGTGCCTTTATTCCTTTCCATGCTTATGCTATGAGAAACTGCACAGGAGAAAAAACTTACCTGCTGCAGGTTGACCATCCAAAATAAATACTTTTCATTGGTTGAAATATTTGTCATTTTTATTTTTTAAATAACATTTAAATAACGGGATAGTAGTCCTGGATAGTCAGGTAAAGGTCATTAGGAAAATAGATTTCAATGACACTTACATACAAAACTAAAAGAAGTAATACACATTAGCGATAGGAAAAACAAGAATTAAGTTACTGTTATCTGGGGTGATCTAAAACTGTAAGGACTGTAATAACATTACAATGCAAAAATTATATTTGTCATATATCCTCGCCTGTAGTCAAGTAGCTGCACTGAATAAACTGCATTAGGGTTTGGGTTTTTTTCTCTTTTTTGTTTTGTGCTTATATCTAAGAGCTTCTGAGAAATCTTAATGATTAACCACTTCTGTCTGCTACAGCCAGAGAGGCTATAGAAACACTATGTTAAACGTGAATAGCTGAATTTTCTCTCCTATAGTCAAAATAAATTATTTCCTACTGCCTACATTACATCGCCTTCAAACGGTTTGTGTACCATCCTACCACAGAGAAGATTTCCATAAAAATTAAAACAGGTTTAGAATGTTTGCTCAGAAGAAATCCTCTCTTATCCAGTGATGATACTGGTAGGAAATGTTCAAAGACGTTGAGTGTATTCTGCTGACTCATATCACACCATCGCAAGTGGATTGTTACCCAGATTTACAGGAGGCAGGATATGAGACAGAAAGGAAAGTGAGATTGAGATACTTAGGACTTACTCTCCTTTATCCCTCTTAAAACTACGTGTCCTGTCTCAGCTAATTGTTTAATTTTCCACCTCACCTAAAATTATCAGTGGAGAAAGACAGATAACCCTATATTTCTATTGTTGCTGCCTCCATTAAAAACATCTTATGATGGGCTGCGGTAAAGTAATTTTTCCGTTTACAAGGGAGAACCTAAAGAGGGCTATTAATCTCAACCTTAATGGAGGAGAGGAATCATGTGAGTAGTTAATATAGACATTTATTAGTGCTATGGCTTTACTATCTTTAGTAGGTAACTTGCGATTTTTCTTTAACCTAAGCAACTATCATGGTTTTTTTTGTGTGACTGAAAATTGAGTTAGGTGAAAATGTCAATTGAGCTCTGCATAGATTTTAAGTTGAATGTATAGTGGAATGATACTTTTTAACATTTCCTCCCTGATCAGAAACAGAAAGAAATCACCTCTGTTCCTTCTCAAACTTTAGGCTTCATTCCACCAATATCCCTAGACAGACGATGGCTTTTATGTTTCTGATGATTTTCAAGTAAACATTCACTGAAAAAACATCAACTGAAAAACTGAGTTATCAAGTTTTAAACACATTATGATAGACTATCTTTCAGATATGTTTCATGTCAGTTAAAGTAGCTGATTCTTGTGTAGCTTTCGTTAATCAAAATTATTAATCTAAGATGTAGTCAAAATGGTGAGACCAGACCACTTGAGGGAGAAACAAGGAGAAAAGGGAGTAAAAAAAGAAACAGCTGAAGGTTTGGGAGGGTTTACAAAGGAAGAAGAAAAATAAACAAAAACAATTAACAAGTGCAGCACTAGAGCAACTTCACCAAGATTTTGTTTGCAATTAGGGGATATTTTTCACCCTGTTTAAGGCTGGCTCGCTTGCTTGCTCAGTTATCTCAGAATAACTGAGAACAGAGACAGGTGTTTGGGTAGTTTTTCTTGTTGGAAAAATGGTAAGTCAGTTTCTCTCATATGACTGTATTAATGTAGAGGGTTGGTGACCAGACAGTTCAGCATCAGTTTCAGAAAATTCATGCTCTATTTTCAAAGGATGCTCATTTCACTCTTGCAAGTAAATGCATCCTGAAACAGATTATATTTATAAATGGAACAGATTTGGGGCTTTAACATGGCACTGTGATAAAAAAACCCAGTTAATGCAAAGACAATGCAGAATTTGTAGAATCGTGTTTTTCTATTTTTTTTTTTTTCCAGATTGGGAATGTATTAAAAATTCTACCTATTAGAAATGTTAATTTTCTAACCCTACATTGTACAGCGCTGCTGTGAAGAAACAGATATGTTGCCAAGAGCTTCAGGCTAAATTATTTTGGATCCTAACTCGTCAGGAAGCTTCTGTTCTGAAATGCTCCACAGAGCTGGCAGGACAACTCGCGCAACCTAATACAATAAATCAATAAACTCTTAGAGCTGGTTTTAAATGGAAACTATTAACATTTCAGAAAGATATAGGGACATGAGGAATTAAAAAAATAAAGTGGAAAAAATTAGACAAGCAAAGCAATGCAATAAAGAATCCTGAATGAAAATCAAAACAACTCAGCTTAATTCTGGCAAAATATCAAAATGACAATAATAAAATTTAAAAAGTCCTGACAACTGTGAAGAATGTGAATGCATAAAAAATGAGGAAATATGGGACACTGACAAAGGTTTATTTTAAAAACCATTAATTTTATCAACATTGTATAACAGCATTTTATGAATATTTCTACAAATGCTTATATTTGCTTTATAAATTAAAAGAAAAGCTGGCTGAGTTGTCATGGTTACTGCCCCACAGTTATAGCATACCAACAGTGGTGTTAGCTTTTTCTTTTTGCTTTTTTTATCATTGCAACAGTTAAGACATAGGGGAAATACTATTTTTAGTATACTTTTTTCTGTCTGACTATATGCCTTGTGCTCTTGCTGTCCTAGAAAATCAAACATGGGGAGTTAACATTTTGATCCACATGTATTCATGAACTCAGATATGTAAGTCATTCTCGGTGTTCATTCTGAATACACATGGGGGGAAAATATCTTCCTATTCACCTGATAATAAAAATATTGACTTTATGGCATAAGAGTAATCTCTCTACAGCCTTTCCAAGATCTACATTTTAAGCATGTGCACTTCTGGAAGTCTTTTATTTGAAGTTTTCCCTTCTTCTGGTCAAAGGATAAGGCGATTCTCAGAAAGTTTTTTCCAAATTCAGTTCTATTCGACTATGTGGAGAGGGGAAGAGGATTCTCAGGCAACACCTTTTTCTTTATCTAACTGAACTGCATCTGTAAAGAGATGAAAGGAATTTATAATGCAAGAAAGGAAAGTCCTAATGGGCTATTTTATCATCAAGTAAAGGGAGAGGAGTTTTTCAATAGGATAAACCCTCAGCAGGATTTAAAACAAGTTTTAAGTAGAAAACAAAATTCCTTGAGTTCTAGTTTCCCACTTGTTTTCTCGAAATAAAAGCCATTCAGATTTTTAAAACCTACTTTTTCATATAAAGCACAATTGATCCCAGATAAGGTACTATGCAATTCATTGGTGTGGTCTCCTAGCATACCTCCGGCACATTTCTAACCTCATAGACCAGTTGAGTCCTTGCCTTCTAAACACCGTTTGGCCTGGACTTGTTCTAACAAAATGACCCCTACATCAGCTTTCATACTATCTGGATAAACAGAGAATGAAATCTAGCAGCACCACACTATCATTAGAGTGCAAGTAATTATTTCAGTATTCTTATTGTCCTAGTGATTGTCATTGCTGTGATGAACACAAAGAATTTATTGGGTTTCTACACTTTTTTTTTTTTTTTTTTTGGTGATCATGAGGATTCAGAAATATATTTTACTACACACCAGAAAACCTTCAGTGTCACCAGGCAGTGAAAGACAATCCTTCACCCCTGGCTCAGATAACAGGTACTCAGTCAGCTACCCTTTAGAACACAATGAATTTTTTTTTTAGGTGAGTTGGTTAAACAGTTATGAAACTTTAGTTCATACATTTAACAGATTCCTGTTAGCCACTTGTTTAAAAATCATATTTCACATGAGTGAGGAGAAAATATAAGCCTTTATTTATAATATCCAGAACAGTCAATCCAGCTGGAAATACTTATAAAACTCATGGATGCGAAAAATGTGCTTAGATAACTGTGGAGACTGTAGACTGAAGTTACATGAGAAAGGTTTCTTTCACCTCTCTTACTAGTTTCCTTTGTGAGAAGGTGGTAGTCAGGGATTGAGGATCCACACACTCCTACCTCTCCTCCAAACAATCTATTTTCTTTTATGGTCAGTCTTCCCTTCAGCACCTGCCAGGGGTCCTACCTGACTGCTTTCACTCCAGAATCATCATATTCTCTTCTTAATGGGAATGAGAGGGTGTCACTTCCATAGGTGTTACTTTGTTACAGTGGGAGTTCTCCCTTGCTATTGTTCTTAGGCTTTCCTTTTCTCTTTAAGTGAAATATTTGGTTTTCTTCATTGAGAAATGCTGAACTTCACAGTAGGTATCCATCTGTACTTTAAAAACACACTTAATATAAACTCACAGACGTGTTAATTATATGCAGATTATTAGTAATACTTGGTTAGTACCAGACTTCGTGGCAATCAGCCACTCTGAAGTGACTCATCCCCAGCCAATTCCTCTTTGCATATGATGACAGCAAGCAATTGTATTTCTCCAGACAGCAGTGTTTTTCTGCAACTTGCAGACTATTTGCATCAGAAGTAGTCTCTACACTCCCACTGCTTCAAGCATGTCTGACAGGAGACCCCAAGAATTTGATGCCAGCTGGCTGGATGCCATATTTAAGTTAAGCATATTTTAATGAAACTATAGGAAGAAGATATATTCCAGAGCCAGCTGGCCGCTGCAACTACAAAAACTCTGTTTTTTAAGCAAGTAATGTTAGGACCAGCAAATAAGTATTTACAGCCTCCCATCAGTAGTCCCATTGACTCATGGTGGAAAACACCATGCTTGGCAGAGTCTGCCAAATCTGGTTATAAAACAGACTGTGCGGCTTGGATTCATGATATATTGATGGTGTATCTGATTCAAGCTGTTATTTGTAATTAAAGCTTAATTGTCAGAAATAATAAACATTTGAAACCATTCCTTCCTTTTGCCCTATGAAAAATATTCTTTAGAAGAAATGTCTGAAATTCAAGCTTCCTTATTGTGTCTCTTCCCTTCCCTACCAACCATAAGTTTGAGTTGAGATATAGTTAGAAAATATTTAATAGACTAAATTACACTTTAATTTCCCAATGTGAACTATTCTTTTTAAAATCTAAGTGTTAAACTGTATTTTCCTACAGGCATTTCTAATTCTACTGTTTCATTTATTTTTGTATCTCAGGGATTTTTTTACAAAATCAAAAGAAAAAGAAAAACCACAAAACTGTTCTTTGATTTTCCATCTTCCAACCATTTAAAGAACCCTCTAATGCAATAAAAATATTTGGTTATGATTTTATATAAGAAACAATTTCTCTTGTGTCAATCTTGAAATGATGAATCCTGTATTACAAATAAAGAAGTCAACTCATATTAAGTTCTATTGAAATTAGTTACTTCTATGAAACAGCAAAATTTTCCCTTTTATCATACTAGCAGTAAAAATTCCTGCCTAAAGCATTTTAGGAGTGCAAATCAATTTATAAATCTAGAGTACTCTCATTCATGGTGAAATAAATTATACAGATACAGTTCCTTTAAAAAGAGAATAGTCTCACTTCAAGATCCAATAGAGCTGATGACAATAAATGTAATGTCCTTATTCCAAGAAATGGAACATTTCACACAATTAGCAGCTGTACTCGACATTATTAGCTGTGACTTGTAAGCGCTGCTGCCTGAAAGACTATAGTAAAGGGTAATAGAGATGGTCATTTTTCTCCTTTCAGTAATTTTAGTATTTTGAAATGTTCTGTGAAAGTAGAATTACAAAAGTAAAAATAAAATCTAAAAATGCTTAAGAAATGAGACATAAAAATATAATGTAAGAATCTGTTGTTAAGGTTTTGACAATTTTTAGAACATTAAATGTAAGGTAAACATTAAAATATATTACATGTTGAACAGTCAAAATGGGTTTTTGCACCCTTCTACAGTTTCACTTTTATTGGGAAAGGATTTTGATGATGACAAGCTGTCTTTTCAGACAGAAAAAAATAATTCCTCTGAATGAGGCACATAGAAACTTCTAATGCATTCTTTTTTAATAGTCTTAAATAGTGCAAAAAAGCAAGACTACTAACACCGTCACTCAGTGCTTCTAGTGTATCAAACTATTTTCCTTTTTTTCCCTAAGCACACTATTTAGGAAATAAACTACAAACTGATTAGTTACTACGTCACAGAAAGATAGGTATTTATTATTTCACTTGCCCATATACACCTCAGTGGAGTCCCTAACCTATTGCACACAGATTTTCCAGATCTTGTCTGTCAATGGAGCCTGGTCTGATGTTGCTGTTTGGGTAGCACGCATGCTTTGCCTCAGTCAAAGCATCTAAACTGCAGTCTGTGGAGCAGGAGGTCTGAATTATCTCTCAAATCAAGAGGGCTGCTGTGTTGAGCTCTGTAAATACTCATTGTCTTTTCACTCCGTTCTTTACAGGAAATGAAGTGCTGATTTATTATCCACAGTGATTATTGTATTGTTCCCGCTGATGAAACAGGACTGACAAATTATTCTGAGTCAAGCTGATGAAAGCACAGTATAGGTATGCTTAGCATGACGCTGGAGGGGAAAAAAAAAAAAAAAGTCTCTAGAAAACTATATTATAACAATAGCAATAAAGTAGAACCTATATGATTTTGCTATATTGTAGTAAATACATTCCCCAAGTTATTTTATAATGCAGCTTATGTCTGATGTAAAAGGAAACTTGTATCACTAACTTGAAATACCATATAATAAAACAAAATTTCTGTATTGTGCACATGCTGCACTGTTGTACATTGTTTAGATGTTCCTCTAAGAACTGCTTAATATTTTTCATTCCTCAGCATGGGCAGGTGCTTGACAATTTGGTCTCTTATGTAATAGTTATGCTCTCACATAA
This sequence comes from Rynchops niger, assembly GCA_013400035.1. Lineage (NCBI taxonomy): Eukaryota > Metazoa > Chordata > Aves > Charadriiformes > Laridae > Rynchops > Rynchops niger. Next base: position 9,137 of record VXBH01003377.1, read on the forward strand.
AGACCAACCAAAGCTTTCTAGAATGCTGCCATAACCATGAACATAGATCTGGGGACATAGAAACAGCAAACATTTTAAACTTGGGATGGAGTCAGAGAAACCCAGAGAAATTGCCATTAGCCTGAAGTTTTCTTTAGCATGCTGTTTTTAGTAAATTCAGCTTCTCTTCTTTCAGCGGACAGCTGTTTCTCCCTGTATTACTGTAGGCTTTGGCTCCTGATATATTCAAACTCATTAGTAACCTTGCCCTGTGCTTAGATTTGTTGGCATCATTGGAAACAAAAATAAACTTAAACTTAGGGATTAATTGAAGCGGCTAGGCGATATGTAGCCCTAATTTGCCAGATCCCCAAGACAAATACTATTTTGGATAACAGATAACATAAACATATGGTTGATCTTTTCAGCAAGTAAAAGGGAATTTAAAAAAAGAAAGAAATACATGCTGTCTACAGTCACATTCTGCTCAGTACTACCTACTCCATCACTGCACTTTTGGGCAATGAGGGAGCCTTCCAGAGGAAGATGAGCCAGAATGGCAGTCCTTACTCAGCAAGAATTAAACCCAAAATTCAGGAATCCTAACCTGAAATATGACTGTCTGTCCTGTTCTTAAAAGGCAAAATCTGAGAGCTGTGATTCTGCTGCCATGGGAATCGTCACCATTCCCATGTGACATTTTGACTATGCGTTGTTTGGTTTACATGGTTGCAAAGGCCTGAAGAACCTCCCCAGAGTTGTGACCATCGTTATTCTCACAGAAAATATTTTCCAAAAGGGCATAGCCCATTCAGGTTCACTAAACAAACCATACTGATCTGCCCATGTGTCTACAAATATGCAGGCGAAGCACTGAGAGTAAGATCTATTCTTACTTCACTAAATCATCCCATGGCGTAAAAAGGAAAGCTATATTGCCATATCTTCCTCATGGCTGCCATCCTGTGGTTTTAAGTGAAAATCATTGAAGGTGCTCAAACAACTTTCTGTGGCTCCAGTTGCAGTCCTTCATATAAGAGCAGCCTACGGGAGAGTGGATCTTGAAGTACTCCAGCTGTATGTGTTCCTCACTGGTGGATAATCCCTGTGCTGACCGTACTACGCAAATGCTCTCCCTAATTCCAAAGAAAAAGCTTATTTCACTGATTCTGAAGGTGGGGGGTGGGGGTAGGGAGGGTGGGGGGGGATGACACATGGACACAACACATGACACCAACCAACCAAAAAAAACCCAACAAAAAAACTTATGGTCTTTTGCTCTCTTAAGCATCCTAATGGACCTTCCAGCACAGGGAAGGAGATAGAGGATATGGAGGCCATAAATGGAATCTGTTTCTTTTAACTATTTTCTGTGCTTTATGTTTCATCATCTTTGAATGTCACTGTGCAGATAAGCAGTATGGTTTCAGATTATTTGTTTCCAGCACAAGAAAATATACCGATTTTCAGTGTTAACAACTGCTTAGGACTTCATTACTCTGAGCATTCTGGAGGAGTTTAAGACTGGGACACCAGCTTCATTTGAAAAGGACACCAGCTAATACCAGAAGAAGAGAGGCTACAAAAATATTTTGGAGGAAAGCTTATGTATCAAATACCGAGTCTCTTTAGCATATATAAATTATCCTCAGTGAAAACTGTAAGTGAAAACTTTCAGCATAGCTCTGCCGATTTCCAAACTACATGAATCAACCTAAAAGTGTAAAGCTTCCTCAACATGAATTAACTGTAAATACACCTATATAATTTAGCATTGCTGCTTTGCTAAATGTTCCCAGAACTTGCTGAAGCCATGAAACTCAACAGAAAACCAATACTTTTTTTGTATCTCATGATTTACAAGGGCTGTTTTAAAAGCAGACTTTTCCATTTGAAGTACAAATAGTAAATGCACTCTGGGGATAGTTTCCAATGGATTTCTCAAGCTTATCCATCTACTTGGAACATTTAAAGGCAAATCACTTGACAAACATTTCCTTTCAAATACTATTAGGAAAACAGTTAAAAAGGCATTGCATCTTTTTACAGGCAAATAACAAATTGTTAAGCATGCAGTCAACCCTTAAAACAACCATCTCAAAAGCCCTAAGTAGCTCAGGAAAAAAAAAAATCAAACAAACAAAAAAAAACCCATTTAAAATCAAGTTTAAAAAAAATCACAATTCTGGCTTTAAGAGTCAACATATCATGAAATTAATAAATGCCAGATACCAGGTTGTACTAAGTACTCTCTTAAAAAATCCCAACAGTGGGTCGCTGCCACTCAACTTCTCTACTGTGCAGTGACAGAGTCATAGTAGACTGCATTGAAAAAATTTAAGAAGTCTTCAGAAATCATTTAACGGAAAGCTTTGACATAGGTAAAGGGTTTAGTACAAAGAATGGCAAATTTTACTCAACTAAAATCAATTAAAAGAATACACACACCCCAAAAAAATGCTTGTGTTCCAGATACTTCTCATTCTCATCTGATTACTTAAATTGAGAAAATTATTTTATCTTCCTAATCTAAATTCTATAAAATATGATCGCTAGAGTATGCCATAAATAAGGCACTATTTAAAGTTGCTAAACTGTGAAAGGTATTCCTGTACTAACAGGCAAAAATTCTACCTTTCAGATGAAGAACGTTGAGATGCTTCACGTGGAAAGGAAACACTGTTGTTCTCATTCATCCATTTGTACAATTGAATCTACAAGACATATTGTAAAGTAAACACTGGATGAAAATATTTTTCTACTTTGCTGTATGCTGAAGAGACATGTGAATTTGTATTTCTGTTTAACCAAACCACTTGTATGTCCTTTCACAATTAAATATTATGCAGTGTTTAAAGATACAGGAGATGGACTTAAGAGAGGTAAGAAAGGCAAAATGTCTTGAAAAATCAATGCGTAGATTTGGAGATGCAGAGAGATCTCTCCCAGGAGACGACTTGTGTTTTAGCACAGCTGCAGAAATAATTCTTAAAATACATTAGAAAAGTTACGGAGTATAAATAGTCATACTAACATGAGGAATACAGAAAAAAAACTGTTTAGATTTGTGGGCATGGAATGACTTGAAACTGGAATATTGTCATGTTTACAGTGCTGCCGTGTTAGGTAGCATTCCATTAGCTTGGTGCATGTGTTGTGATTAAAAAAAAAAAAAA
>VXBH01003377.1:12325-36050 GCA_013400035.1 Rynchops niger
AAACTGTTGGTGTTTCAAGAAAAATTGGACAACAGAAAGCATGCTTGACTAGGCTGACTGTGACAGGTGGTTTAAGTCCTCTCTCATTCTGCCAATAATCTCAATGGCAATGAATAATAAGTGTAATATATAAAAGTCTGACAGCTAGTCACTCTCGGGTATTCAGTCAAAAAAATTAGAAGATAAAGAAGTATTACACTATTTAAGTAATGGTTATGTAGGAACTCTGAAGCTGAGTGCATCTTTCAAATCAAGATATAAATATGTAGAAAAATGCATGAATATTTCAAGTCAAGGAAAGAATTTGTAAGAAAAAATGTTCTCCTGCACACCTTTTATGTAAAAACTTGTTTGTTTGTTTGTTTTTCCTTCTTTCTTTATAGACTGAAAATATAATAATTTTTAAATTTAGACAAAAATATCTTTCAGGTCTCCAGATAGTTAGCCATTGCTTGAAAATGTTTATGGAGGCTTTTCACTAACTGCCCTAATAAATATTTTCTTAGTTGATTGCTCTAAGGTAAAACCAATTAGGAAGCTGTGTTGTATAGATATTAATGGTATTCAGAGACAACACTATGCCAAAACTACAGAAATACATAAATGATACAGTCATCAACTTATTTGAAAGAAAACATTATCCATGACTTTTGTGAAAACTAAGAGAGGAAGAATGAATTTAGTCAAAATATTATGATGTTACAGTGGTTACATTCACAGCTAGACAGTTAAAGGCTTACTTTGTTTTGTTTTTCAGCAAAGAATTATACCCATTAGCCTTAGCAATTAGGAATCCAAATTGATTTATTACTATTAATATTACTATGAAAATACATGGGCAGAATTGCGTAAAATTATTATAGACATTATGTCTAAGTCATAAAGATGCTTTCCCTACACAAACATATCCAGTTGTGTTCTCAAGAAAGCTGTCATCTTAAAGACTGTATGTCTTTCATATTAGTCATTACATACCTTGAAAAAAGGAAGAAAAAAGAAAGTTTACTTATCAATGTAGAAAGGGCATATGAATAAAACCTGCTTTTGAACTCATCTCAGTATAATTTTAATTAAACTAATTCTAAGAACATTACAGTAAGATTCTCAAAGGCATGTGGGTGTCTAAAAATAGGTGTCTGTAGGGTTTTCCAGAAAGCTTAAGAAAGTTAGGAATTTAACTTCCACCGCTGAACTTCTGAATGCCTTTGGCAATGCTCATTTGCTGGAGGGAGTCCAGCAAAGGACCCCAAAGATGATTAAGAGACTGGAGCACTTCACATATGAGGCAAAGCTGAGAGAGCTAAGGCTGCACAGCCTGGGAAAGAGAAGGCTCAGGGCAATCGTAATGAATGTAAATACCTGGAGGGAGGGTGCACAGAGGACAGAGCCAGGCTCTTTTCTGCGGTGCCCAGTGGCAGGACCAGAGGCAATGGGCACAGACTGAAACACAGGAGGATCCCTCTGAACATCAGGAACGACTTTTTACTGTGAGGGTGACCAAACCCTGGCACAGGTTGCGCAGAGAAGTTGTGGGGTCTCTCTCCTTGGAAATATTAAAAAAACACCTAGAAATGGTCCTGGGTAAATGTAAGTGACCCTGCTTGAGCAGGGGGATCAGAACGGATGACCTCCAGAAGGCCCTTCTAACCTCCACCCATCTGTGATTCTGTTTACACTGTTGAGAAAGGTTAAAAAGGAGTTTAATGAAAAGTGCAACAGGCACAATAAACCTTAGACAAAACTATTTTTAAATTTTAAAATACTTTATTTAAAAATATATTTTATTATTATAATACATTATTATAAATGCTGTCATGCCTTTAAGGGAGAACAAATCTACAAGACTGTAAGTGAAGTATATCTTTCCCTGCCCATGAAGAATACATCATAATTCCCTGAACACCATAAATATCCAAATAATCTATATAAAGAAAAATTTATCAATAAAATGAAATTAATATCGAGATCAGTTAAAAGCAATAATTTCTAAAGTAAGGTGACANCCAGGCTCTTTTCTGCGGTGCCCAGTGGCAGGACCAGAGGCAATGGGCACAGACTGAAACACAGGAGGATCCCTCTGAACATCAGGAACGACTTTTTACTGTGAGGGTGACCAAACCCTGGCACAGGTTGCGCAGAGAAGTTGTGGGGTCTCTCTCCTTGGAAATATTAAAAAAACACCTAGAAATGGTCCTGGGTAAATGTAAGTGACCCTGCTTGAGCAGGGGGATCAGAACGGATGACCTCCAGAAGGCCCTTCTAACCTCCACCCATCTGTGATTCTGTTTACACTGTTGAGAAAGGTTAAAAAGGAGTTTAATGAAAAGTGCAACAGGCACAATAAACCTTAGACAAAACTATTTTTAAATTTTAAAATACTTTATTTAAAAATATATTTTATTATTATAATACATTATTATAAATGCTGTCATGCCTTTAAGGGAGAACAAATCTACAAGACTGTAAGTGAAGTATATCTTTCCCTGCCCATGAAGAATACATCATAATTCCCTGAACACCATAAATATCCAAATAATCTATATAAAGAAAAATTTATCAATAAAATGAAATTAATATCGAGATCAGTTAAAAGCAATAATTTCTAAAGTAAGGTGACATGTTCTGTTACTTTCTAAAAAGCCAGGAGTAAAAGCAATGACTAAAAGAAGAGTGTAAATTAAATCTCTCCTGCTGGCAATGACTGGTGTTTTTAATCTCTGCAGATCTCTGTGCAGGTAACTGTAATCAAAGCACTAATACAACAAAAGAAGGGTAGTGTTGTGTCCATCTGAAGGTGAAATAGCTCGCTAATATAACGATGCTTCTAGCTGCTCCACAGCTTTTGGCTGCTGCTGAAAGATGCTCAGCAGAATATACAAGGACAGGGTAAGCATGGAGTGGAACTTCCTTAACGTATATACTCTTTGAGTCCAGAAAATAGAGGTTCAATAGGGAATTTTTTTATTATTAACTATTTTAATTAAAATATTTTTAAAAACTTACATGGAATCTTCTCACATTGTTTGTCTAGTCTTTCTTTGAAATTATATTAAAAAAATAATCTGAAGTGTAACATCAGATTACATCAGACAGAAGGTCTCACTGTTTAATTATATATTTTCTTAAAAAACATTGGCTTCTTTGTTTACATTCAGTTTAAGGTTTTGCTCTTTCGCTGGATCTGGCAAACTGATTAATCAGATACTTAACTTTAGGCATACACATAATTTTTTTGTGAGATTTTAAATTAATCATATGCTTGAATATAATGTTGATTTATGGTTTGAGTGTATAAAAATATTTTCACTGTGTTGATTAACAAAACATTACAAAAGCTACAGGCAACTAGAAGTTCTTGAAAATGGAAAAGTGCTGCCTACTTCTAATCTTGTTTAAATTGTTCTGTGTGAGATTAGATCACACTTCCTGCTTTGCAGTTTATCTTTTTCTATTGCTAAACAGTACAATTATTAATTGTGCAACCATTTAGAATCAATTTCTTTCAGAAACATAACTTGAAAAATATTAAACTGAAATGAAGAATCAGTAGGCAGGATGTTCTGTTTTTCAGAAGTCTCACTTCTCAAACTGAGTGTAACATAATTTCTCATCACACGGGAATGAACACTACTGGGCTACTTACTGGTTCACAGAAGTAGTGCCCCTGCTTGTCTCATGAAGCGTTCTGGGTGAGCTGAAAAAGGCAGAACAAAAAGCTAGTTATAACACAGGATTTTCTCTGGTGGAACTGTTCCTGAGAGCAGCTCAGATCTCAGGTAGGGATCAGAAAGAGACATCATCATCACTACCTGAATCCCATTAACTGCAAATCGCTTGAATCCAGGAGCAGCCTCTCCGACTGAAGACAAAGGCTTTCGGAGTCATGCCCACTGCCTTCAGATCACAGGAGAACACACGCAGAGTACAATGGGCTGTAAAGGTGCGTTACTGGCCTTAATTCACTGGATACTCGAGTCCTTTTCTCCAAACACAAATTGCAGTTTCAACTGCTTTTTAAAATTCTTCTCCTGAGAACACTGTTAGGGATTAATATTTTTTATTTACTTTACTTTGTATTTCCATTCCTTACTTTATACTCAACTAATCAACTACTCTCATTGATCATTGAAACAAAGCACAAAATAATGCTCAGAAAACACAGCAAAATCCTAATTAATGCATATACCTTTTTCTTTATGATGTTTTGTAAACTTGAACTGTAACCATAGAAATATTTTGCACCAGCCTTCTACTTACTGCCAAATTCCTTTTTGGTCCTTTGGTGTTGCAGTAACATATTGCTAAAACCATGTATTTCTGAAAGAGTTTTATTTCTCTCTCCCCATAATTCACTTGTATCAGCAGATTTCTGAGTGACAGGTAATAGTCTTTCATTTCTGCATTTTTTAGATATTTGGGGTTTAATTTTTGTTTCTTACTGGTGCACTTCTATGTCCTTTTTTTTTTTCTGAAAGAATAAAAAGAAGAACAAGAGGAAGAAACACAATGGAGAGCAAGGGAGAATTAAATAAGAAGGTGATGGAATAATATCGATATGATTTGAGGCATGTTGCATAGGTATGGATGAATGAGGTGGAGCTTGGAAAAAGAATCACGAGGAGGAGCATGACAGGATGCAGACCACAGAGGAAGACTAAGATTTAAGAGGAGAGACAAAGTTTAGATTGAGTGGGAAAAGTGGAAGGAGACATGCTAGCAAAAGGTACTGTTATCTGACAACAATGAGAAGGACTAATGATGGGCCACTGACGTTCCGATCATGCAAACTCTACCGTTCAAAGCAATTCTTCAGCTAATCAAGAAAATTGGAAGCACCTTTTCATCAACTTCTAGAGCATTCGATGAATTCAAGGTCCACATTTTAAAAAGTTATTGAAGAAAAGCTGAAGAGAGAGATAAGAAGGATGTGTGTAATTTTTCATGTAGTACTTCACCATTTGTGCGCATAATAACAGGTCTGGGGACCAATTAAAGGTGACACCCAGTGATGCTAGAGAAGCCTACTGTACCAGTTATTGCACTATGCAGGACTGAGCATAATTTAGTCTCTGTTTCAGTAAATATTTATTTATGCAGCTTCTGTTATTTTATCACACCAGCATTTTCACTCTCAAAAAAGACTTAAAAAGACAAAACTGCTTTTTTTCCTCTTCAGCTGTACTCTAGACTACTATTTATTCCCTATTTATTTTGTCCCTTCTGCAGCCCTGTGCTTGAACATGTATGACACTTTCATATCACAAATCAACAATACAATGACAGAGAGAGGTTCAATACACTTGAAAAGGCACAACCAAAAGCAAGGTATCCATCTTTGTCTAAATGATGTGCCAGTGAACAATAACATTTCAGGTTTAGCTACTGAAGTCCTGCCCTGCACACAGGTGCTACTAATACACTAAAAACAGGAGCTAGGACATTTGTTTAATCAGGCCTCTGTGTTTAAGGACTGTTTCTATTCAGCATTGCTCTAAAGGTAAAACTTTTGGCAGTCTGGCTTTGCAAATTGCTTTTTCTATTTTTTTTTTTTTTTTTGTCTGGTTTAACTCCTTTTAAGGAGTTCTGTTATTACACTAAGAGCTGAGGCATGGAGGATTCATACAGAAACAGCCATTTGTGGTTCAGTTCCTATTTCTCGTGATGAGGCTATGATTGTACATGTGGGGAAGTGGCTTTCTAGAGAGGAAGCGAACATTACAATGGTGAAAGGGATCTGCACCAAAGGCAATATTGCTCGCTCCTTACTACATCTGTAGCCATGAAAGCCCAAATAACTCTGTTCATATCTCTCCTTTTGTTGTTAAGCACTGCAGCAGATCACTTGTTTTTCTTGTCCTGAGGCTCCAACTGCTTTCATGGTTATTTCATTGCTCTGTTTCTACCTTGCTGCATGGTTTCTGCAGATGGGTACTTTTCTTAACTATACTGTCGATGCATAATAGCCCTTGGCACTTCCAATTCAGTGCCATTATATTTAATGGGAAAATGCTTCAAGCAGCTGCAACTTGGCTGCTGTATTTTCTTAGGGCCAAATGGTCTCCTGGTGCACAAAAATCATGAAAAAGTAAAAACTCACTCAGGATCTGTGTGGACTGACATGTCAAATGAAAGTTACAAATATAGGCATGCAAGAAAAAACATTTCTGTGTCCTGAGAACTGTATTTACCAGCTCTTGATCCACGGCAATCATGAATTATCAATAGGGTCTACTAGTTCAGCATTACCTTTTGAACAACTTTCCAGTGAACATTCCAGGCTGCATTCTAACTAGAGAGATTAATCCCGAATTTAACTTTCTGGTTTGCATCTGGAGGTGCTGGTCCATTATGATCCCAGTAAGAAAGAAACTCAGACTCTCTAAGGAATAATTTAAAATGCAGTTTCTAGAGCTAGCACCACAGAGAGGGAACCATATGGATAATATTACATCCTTCTAGACGGTGGGAACTCCAGGCGGTATTGCATCTCATGGGCCTCCAATCCACATGCAGCACGCTGGGCAGACCCGACCACAGAGGACATTCCCCCATTTCAGTCATTTGAGCTATTATGGAGTTTTCTTACAAGAAAATGTATTTGCAGTACAGTAAGGTGCAAGCACAGCACAGGCTTGGGCATACTCATGTTAACTTTTATGTCGATCACTAACTCCCCAGTGTACAGTGGTCTCCCTGTCAGGATCAATACGCTCTCTTTCTTATAGATGCATAAATTTGTGCTAAAAATAAGTATTTATAATTGAAGTTGAGCTGCCCTGTGGTAGTTGACATGCATGTTGTCATCTTGGTTGAGATAATTTCCTCACACAACAAGAAGAGAGAATCTTCTTTCTGAATTGTTTTTTGGGTGTCAGCCTGAGTCCCAAACAAGGATGGAGGAGCTAAGTTTCAATGTGTGACACTAAAAAGTCAGCAAAACTAGGCTATAGGGACTGTGGATTGGTATGTACTTTAAGGGATGAAACCCACTAACATACAGAAAATGCAAGCAAGCTTGAAAATGTAACAAAATTAACTGTTCGTAGTTAACACAAAAATCCACCCATGGTCCCTCAAGAAGCTAGTCTTCTTATAAAACAGGAAGTACGACAATACTTTGAGCAGGATAGATGCACTTAATCCATTTTGCCTGGTGCTTTATGCACACCCATTTAAATGAGGACCTGATATCTTTATATACAACTAGTCACAAAATCCTGTATACAGTCTCCCAGTGTCTCCCATGGTCTCAGGGAACAACTGCAGAACTTAAACCTGATCAGACTTCAGGACAAACAAGGCAAATTGTGCTCTTCAGTTCAGGCTAGGAATTCAACAACTGTCAGTGTTCAGCCCAGAATTTTTGGCATGTGATCTCATATTTTAAGGGATGCACTCAAGAAATGGTTATGAAATCAGCACTGTAACCATGAGCAGATTATTTATCGGCTTTTGACAATTCCACTCATCATAAAAATGCTAGTAAGATCTGAATAAAGTTGCATATTCTCCATGATAGCTAACTAGACATCTGTAACAACAAAGTTGACCATATGTGCTTAAAATAGTGGCCCACAAATAGAACATTAGTTTTGGATATTTTAATACAATTCAATAATATCTAATTATACAGACAGACTCCAGTTCTTCACTTTATAGAAAGTTTTTCTTTGGGATATCTAATCACTTGTGGATTGAATCTGGCTGGCCACTGGATGTCCCCCAAGCTGCTCTACCATTCCCCCTCCATCAACAAGGAGGAGAAAATACAGTGAAAAGCTCATGGGTAAAGATAAGGACAGGGAGATAATGTACCAATTACCATCATGGGCAAAACAGAGTCAATTTGGGGAAAATAATTTAATTTATTACTAATTAACAACCGTATTGGTTCTGGCTGAGGTGAACTTAATTTTCCCCATAGCAGCCCTCACAGTGCTGTGCTTTTTATTGGTAGCTAGAAAGGTGTTGATAACACACCAGTGTTTTGGCTACTGCTGAGCACTGCTCTCACAGCATCAAGGCTGTCTCCAACATTCTCCCCCTCACAAGTAGGCTGGGGGTGGGCAAGTTCTTGGAGGGGTGATAGCCTGGACAGCTGACCCAAATTGATCAAAGGGATATTGTGTACCATATGATGACTGCTCAGCAATAAAAGCTAAGAGAAAGGAGGAGGAAGAGGAGGCATTTGTTATTTAAAATGTTTGTCTTCTGGAGCAACTGCTTACATGTACTGAAGCCCTGCTTCCCAGGATGTGGCTGAACATCAGCTGCTGATGGGGAGTAGAGAACAAATCTTTTGTTTCTCTTTGCTTCCACACGCAGCCTTTGCCTTTGCTTTATTAAACTGCCTTTATCTTGACCCATGAAGGATTTTTTTCCATATTATTTTCTCCCCTCTCTCCTCCTGAAGTCGTGAGTGATAGAGTAGCTTGGTGGGCACCTAGTGTCCAGCCAGGGTCAACCCACCACAATAACAGAGTAGGATAGTGAGAAATAAGAACAAAACTAAAAACACCTTCCCCCTACCCTTCTCTTCTTCCCAGGGTCAACTTCACTCCTAACTCTCCTATTTCCTCCTCCACAAGATCCGCAGGGGGACAGGGAAAAGGGGTTGCAGTCAGTTTGTAATGCTTCATCTCTGCCACTCCTTTCTCCTCACGCTGTTCCAGCGTGGGGTCCCACCCACAGAACACAGTTCTTCGCAAACTGCTATAATATGGGTCCTTCCCACAGGCTGCAGTTCTTCCAGAAATGCTACACTATGGGCTCTTTCCACGGGGTACATGGGGTATACATGTCTTCAGGAAGAGACTGCTTCAGCCTGGATCCCCCATGGGTCACAGCTTCTGTCAGAAAACCTGCTCCTGCATGGGCTAGGAGCCTGCTCCTGTGTGGGCTTTCCACGAGCTCCAGCTTCCTTAAGGGCTTATCCACCTGCTGCAGCATGGGGTCCTCCACAGTCTGCAGGGTGGATATCTGCTCCACCATGGATATCCATGGGCTTCAGGGGGACAACCTGCATCACCATGATCTTCAGCACAGGCAGCTGGATCGCCCCCCACCCCCTCCTTCTTCACCAGCTTTGGTGTCTGCAGGGCTGATTCTCTCATAGCCTCATTAGTCTCTCCCAGCTGCTGTTTTTTACCCCTCCTTAAATATGTTATCACAGAGGTGCTACCAACATTGCTGATTGGCTCAGCTTTGGCCAGCGGTGTGTCCATCTTGGAGCCAGCTGGAATTAGCTCTGTTCAATAAGGGGACAGCTCCTGATGTCTTCTCACAGATTCACACCTGCAGGCCTCATGCTAGTAAAACCTTGCCATGTAAATCCAGTACACAGTTCTTTAAAACATACCTAATGAAAACAGATAGAGCTTTCTAGGGGAGATTTACATTTATCTATATCTATCTATCCATTCACTTCTGTTCCTTTCTATCTCATGTAGTTGTATTTGTTAATTTAAAACATGTAGTCTCTTTCTTCTGTTAGATAACATTGTACCTTTTTAACATAAACTTACAGTTTCAAAAGAATTTAATGCAAATCTCACTGAGGAATAAAATTCAAATATAAAATACAGAAAGACCAGATGTTCGAAATGTAAAGGCAAAGAAAATGAACAATATGCTATGGTCTATTTGCATGTTTGAAGACTCTCGTCATAATAGCCAAAATGATTTTGAGCTTTCAGTTGCCTAACTTAAAACTGGGATTGCAAATTGCAGATATATACGAAATCACTGAAAATTCTGGCCTTTACTCCTGCTTCCCCTCATATCCTTTATATTCTACACAATTAGCACTCTACTCTGATGATGAATTCAGGGTATGGACTCAGTCTCTCACTAATTTACATGGACATACATTACTTAAAATATTAAGAACCGTTTTGCCAAATCTAAGGTATTACTTTCACAAAAGTGAAGATAAAAGTATAATATAAGTAGAATAAATACTGACACATTTGCCCCAAATTCAGAAATGAAAATAGGAGGACACTGTAAAACAAATCTGTATAATCCACTTGCAGAAATCATGAAACTGGGGAGAGGAGGGGAAATAATAAACGTGGAGAATTATTTACTATCTGTACTCCCACTAGATTGTATTCCTCTTGATGCAAAATGGTAACTCATTTCCCTTGTTGTACTTTGCAAGTGTTTCTTATATAAATGCTAGATCTTTGCCGAACTTTGCAAGGGGTGGAAGCCAATAGTTTGGGATTAAGCTAAAAGAAATTAATAATGGTGCCTTGCTCTCCTTCTGATAGGGACGTATTTTCATTGTTCTGCGTTCCCTCTCCAGTATTTTTGACACGAGAAGGAAGGACCTGGGTTAGCACTATCTGTCTAGCTGAGCATGCAATGACAAGATTTTATGAGGACTCTAGGACACATGGTTAAAGTTCAGAAAAGATACGTGGTAAATTGATTACCTCTATTGAAAAAAAAAGTCATCTTCCAGGTCATGCTAGGTAACCTTCTGTATGCATAAATCTGACATGATAGCCCTTGCATGCTACAGAGATTGGATGAGTGTGAAAGACAACAAAATGAAGCATTGAAATTTTATTGAAGAAGGAAGTTTTCTGACTTGTTGATGAAAAACAGCCTGTTACAGACCAATTCTATTCTAATACTATTGGAGTGCATTTTGAGGCTCTTTTATTAGGTCCATTGAACAGACACCTATTTTGGATAGAAAGTCATTAAACTTGTTCCTGAACATGATTTTCCCTTTGTCCTTAAATGTACCCACAGAAAATTAACATTATTGAATTACTGTGTCTTGAAAACTGTAAATTCAAATACACAATTCCTTAATTTAAAATAAAAAATGAGAAGGATATACAATGATTATGGATTTTTTTTTTCATTCCACTGGAGATTCTTATTGCATTTCCAGCAAAGAGAAAGTAAATGAGGCATAAAGTCCTCTGTAGTTCCTTTCTCTATTGAAAATAGGACTGAGTATTATACAGCTATTGCATATTGCATACAAACATTAACTCAATCAGTTATTGATTTTGGTGGTAAGGAGAATCTGCTAAATTCTATTTAGGATACCAAAAAGATTGAAACAAAGGAAATAAGTTTTGGATTGCCATATTAGACATTATCTATTTACTTACGTTTCCATAAGGAGAAAACACAGGTACTTATAATGTTGCAGATGTAAACCTGAAGAAGGTCCATTTAAGAAAACCTAGCATGATACTCTGAGACTATTTCATCCTGCACGTAATTATAGAATTGTTACTTTCAGTAGGCAGAGCCATAAAAAGACACACGAGTCCCTTTCCCCTTCTCACCCATTAGGATTATTCATCTGTCACTGGCTTCCCCTCACTTAAAAAGTCTTTCTTGTTGGCAGAAATAAAGTGACAGCCAGCAAAGCTGGTGTGTACTTGTCTCCACTTGACGTCTCCTTAGAGAGATCCCCCTAGTGAACTCTCTCTCCCATCGTTGTTTCAGCCCTGTCAACACAGTTTTAAAAGTATAAATAACATACAATTTTAAACAACAACTAAATTTGTAGCTATATTGTTAGTCTTCTTAGCTTTTTATTTATCTGTGAGTGTAACATGATGAACTATCACAGCAAGTTTTTTTTAGAAACAGGTTATCTGTGATTTTAAGATAATTTAATTCCATATATTTAAAAACATTTCTCACAATTAGATGCTCATTTCTTCTAAGAAACACTTTTGCCCAAAGACATTGCTACAGATATGATTTTCTCACTCCTTAACAAAACTTACATTTGTGCCCTATCCCATTTTAGCAGAGTATATTAGAAACACCCCGATCTGATTAAAATAAATAAGACAGTGGGGAAAGTAAGTTCTTTACATCTATAATTTTGTTTCCATTGTAACTTGTTAATAGAAATAAACTTTATACAAAATCTCATATATGAATTGATCAAAACAAGGCCATGGAAGAAAGACTCTTCCATCTTCTGACTTGTTATCTACATTCCTATGACTAGCAGAAGGATTAGATTAGGTTAGGTTAGGTTAGGTTAGGTTAGGTTAGGTTAGAAGGCAGGAAGAAGAGGAAAGAAAGAAAACTGAGGGAAAATTGTCCTGGAGGTCTCTTTTCCAAAGGATGAAATCATCTTCACATTAAGTGAATGACACTTCAGTAACAAAACTGTCATCGACTTGCTTAGGAACAAAAATTTTCAATCTATGCACACAAATATACGCATACTGACAAACACACTTACAACAAGGGCAAAGTGTGGGAAGCAAAGATTTCCCTAGCACTCAAGTCATATTTTGTCAAAGTTATGGAGACAACACAAGCTTGTGGATTTTGAATTATATTGTACTTGTGCACATCTGAAAATTTGAATGGTCACTTAAGGAAGGTCCTGTCATCATGACAAAGACATTTGGGTAGTACTTAGAAATTACCACAGTCTGGCCAACAGTTACAGACACAGCTTCATAATCCTCTAGCCTCATTTTTTGGATGCATGCAAGCCCACATGTTTCATTTTCACAAAATCCAAGCTGTTCTTATAAAGAATCTGACAGACTTCCAAGATCATCCTCTCCAAAAAAAAAAAAAAAAGATCTGTTATATTTCTGCTACAAAACTGTGGAAGATGTCTTTGGTTTTGTATACAAAATTGTGTGCAGTGCTCATCTTCAGACCCCTCCTGTGGGAGTGATATGTAATGTGCAATCATATGTAGCTGTCTATGATATATATGTCTACACTTAAGATAGTCTTTCTAGTTTCATTTATACTTAATAATGCATAATAAACTTCTCAAAAGTGTGAACCTTAAGGTTCACAGCATGATTAACCATCTTAAGGTAGATACTTAAAATTAGCCAGACAGATAGGAATATGTATGGTGCACATTGTTTCCCTTTGTTGACATTAAAGGGACCATAAAATGACCAATTCATACATATATGTTTGAAACACCACATTGTGAGTCTGACCCTCTATATACCTTCATATAAAAAACATTCATACTCCTCACAATGTCCTCTCAACAGTTTCAAGAAGCAAAAACAGCAACCAGAGATTAATTTTATAGATGCTTTCTCCTTTCTCTATTTCCAATATCCATGGTCCATTCGCCAATTGCAAAGTTGGAGAAAGGGAGGAAGCTAATTTTAAAAAATCACAGAATCCACCTAAAATTATAATCTTCAGAGACCCGGTGTTCACAGCTGACCTGTGTCACGGATATCATTCAGACTCCGGCATGTAAAATTCATAATTCCAATATGTTACCAAGAATTTCTTCAATGCATCATAGCCATCACTAACCATTCAGATACTAGAACTGAATGTATTTATTAGCTCACAGTTTAGTCTACATTATCTCTCGGATTAAGGGGTGCATTAGAGGATTTGTACATGTCTGAATCATGTGCAGCATGATGCACAGATGTTTTACAGAGGGCATAAATACAAGTTGTTCTCTACGTATATCGACTACTCTCTACATACAGAGGGAACTGGGCCCAGTCTACCCCTAAAATCAGATTAAATGTCTTTTAAAGCGATATGTGCTATCTCATCTTTCAGGTGCTATGCTAGCCTAATTCAATGAGATCCAAGGACCTAGTCTGTTGTTACCAGGTAGCTCGAATACGGTTTTGTTGTCTGGGTTAGGTAAAGTGTCGCTGGAAATTACTTAAGAAGAAATGGATGTAGTCAGCCACAGTACATGGCTTACCATACTGTTGGCATAATCAAGTAAAATAAGTAGTCATTTATAAGGTACTAAAAATAGGCATCTTTTTAAAAAATCTTGCTTTTCATTCAGCCTTAAAAACTTTCCATCTTTTTTGTAAGTATACAATTTGTAAAAGAACATAAAGTCTGTCTGTATTTACTTGACTTAAACTGCTTCATTTTATCAGAAATAAACATTTCCTCATTTTGTACTTCGTCAGAAATATGAAAAAGAATACTATGTCTAAGAAAGAATCTGGGAAAGGTTTAATAAATTGTGGATACCTTACTTAAAATACAGATTTTATTTTGTTACTATCTGAAAGACTCTGACAATCTTGTGTAAATTACTTTTTCCATGTGAATTAAGTGTCCTGTCTTCTATGAGGACTGCTGTTCATGCAGGACCTCATGCACTGTTTACACATTTCCTAACTTGGTTCAGGTTAGTCTTAACCTTAATCTCATGACAAGAACTATGGGATTAGTGAGATATAAGCGTAAAATTCATGTTTGTTCTATAGTTATAATCGTGGCGCAGATGGGTATCATGGCAGCTTTGTGCCTCTTTGCATACACTCTGTGTACTACACTCATTATTTCCCCGAGTAGACCAGGAACTCCCAAGCTATTTGTTCTCTGTTTAGACACAGTGGGCTAATTAAGCGACAGTAGACTGACTTCAGCCAGGGTGGCTGACTGAGCTCTAGTCTGCCTCCACAACAAATTATTGGACTAAATCTTACTGGAGCTCCCAAGTGGGAATTTCAGCCAGTTTCAGAAATTCCCCCAGACAGCTTCTGCTGGATCCAGTCTCTTGTATTTTTCAAGTTGTCATGCTGGGAAGGGGTGCTTTCCCCCAAACTGTGGGCCAGATGTCACAAGATAAGATGCAGTAGTCAATAGAAACTGTTTCTACGGATGCAGATATGGCCATGCAGGACATTCCTGCCAGGGATTAGGACGAGCAGAGCTGCTCCAGGATGAGGAATGAGGCAAGGGCACAGCCTCACTGGCCAGGGTGCAGTCCCTCAGAGCATCAACAGGTTGGCAGGAACAGGGGCTGGTAACAGGACCCACCAACAGTCCAGACAAGCAGCTATCCATCAGCTCCAGAGTCCATCCAGGGAGTTCTTTCAGGAGCAGCAGGAGACGGGACCAGAGGTGGGTCTGGAAACAAGGTTAAGCATGGGTCCAAGGTCTGTTCAGAAGACAGGGTTGGAGACGAGGCAGAGAACAGGCACACCTACAGCTTCCTTCAGAAAAAGAGTGCGTGCCCAGTGGCTCTGGAGGCAGAAGGTGTGGATATGGATCTACGGTAAGACTGGTCAAGGCAATTAAAGCCTGTTGGTGCCCTTGGGGTCCTGGCAGTTGTTTTGTACATAGCTAAGAAAATTAAAAGATATTTTGAATGTCATTTAAGATAAATAATAACAGTGGGTCATGCAAATGATGAGCCCTTACACAGTACCCCAGCCCAGCTGGTTATAAGAATTCTGTAAAACAACAATTCGGGGAGTGCCACCTGATCCAGCGGAAGATGCTGCTGCAAGGATCCTTGCAATGGAGATTCCTGTAGCTTCCTGAACAGAGACTGTCACCCTGTTTGAGAAATTTGATTCCTCAAGCCATCATTACCCTTTGCAAACATGCCAATAAATTATGTTTTTCTTTTTTTTTTTTTTTAATGAACATACTGTCCAGGAGTGGCTATGCAACAATTTTTTTATAGAAAAGTTTACTCTTAGCTTTTGCATTTTATATATGGTGCAATAACGTAACAATTAATAGACTTTTTTTAAAGATTAATCTATCCAGGCATTGGGGCCTATTAGGTAGTAAGCTCTTAAATTACAGATAGACAGTCCTAGTTATAAAATGTTTGTTCCTTAGATAGTAAATCATAATAGTATGTTCTTTTTTTCCCCTTCAGTATGTACATACAGATGTATGTTTATATAATTACAAGACAATTGTAGGAAAAAAGCTATAAAGCTTAGAATTTAGTTTAGAGGTCCAGACTGTTCTAATAATATCCATTTAGAACTTGTGTAGCTTTTCTTTTTTTAATTAAATATTTTAAGATAACTTGCTGGTTAAAAAAGATAGCATAGCTGTTCAAGAACTTAAGGTCCCTTTTTTTTTCTTCTGTTGGTGTTACATTTTTTCCAATTTAAAATAGCACACATGCACTTCTCAAGCTTCTGCTGGTTTGTGTGTCAGTCTGCTCAAGGAAGAGAGGAGTCTAAAGATGGTTACAGCACCCACCCCATCAGCACTTTACCTTCCTAGAAGTCTTTGAGTTTAAATGTATATGAAGCCACAGACTAGAAATATCTGGATACATCAATTCAGAGACCAGCGGTAAAGAAGGAATCTTCTCCACAGTATGTATTTATCATAGGTTACTTCCCCGTAGTTTGACTGACTATCAGATATTACTGCATAGGTGTTATAATCAGGTAGTCTCTGACTGGCAGTTGTAGCATGCCCTTGGAAGGAGTGAAACAGCTTATACTCTCCTTCAGGTACCTTCCTTAATTTACTTACTATATAAGACTGCCTTAAAAATCCAGTTCACATTTTTTTATTAATACTTCAGGGCTGTAATGTATCTCCATTATCAAAGTTTATGGAGAGACTATTTTCCCCAGAAAAGTCCAGCTTTACCACCAGCTACTACTTAATGATTTGTTTTATTCCAACATTAACAATGCATGTTGCCTTTGTAACTAGGCATGTTCTGTAGTCACTCAAGATTTTGTTTTCTTCTGTATGTAGTTACATTTACTCTGTATAGATAGGTTCATTCTCAGTTCATGCCTAGCCCTGTTTGCCTAGTAAGCTAATAAATTCAAGTGAAAGGTCTAACAATTAAATTTAAAGCCTTCTGGACAACAGCATTTGGGAAATCATCATTCCTATCGTAGTCCTCCACAACAAACTAAGCTCAATGAATTTGTTCCAGCTTTTTACTTCAAGTTAAAATCTCGATTTATGGGAGCAGGGAGCCTTCTAAATTCAAATCCTGTGGCTATTAAATGTAGAACTAACCTTTCTGTCTAATACAGGAGGAGAGATAACATGATGGGGAAGGTGATTTTCTCAGGATGAGGTTCATTCTTTACAAGCAGGTTGTGCTGGCCCCTGCAGTTTCCCTAAATACAGGAAGCTCAATTGCATAATTCATGGCAGTTTTTGTAATATAGACACAGACATTTTGAAATTTATCTGGAGTTGCCTGGACAGCTTCTGATTTTATTGTTGTTTGGCAATAATACATTTTAGACTATCTTCTGTATAAAATAGCACAACATGAAAAGGGAGGTAAAAGCAGAAAGGACTTAAATCTGTGTCTTGTATTCTACCCTCAGTCTTCCAAATTGTGTTCTGAGCAGGGATGTATCTTTTTGTCATGACTCTGAACAAGGGCTGGGAACAGATCCCTCTCCCAAAGAAAAGCAAGATAAATCTTTGCAACGAGAGGATGAGATTGTTATGGCATTACTTGACCATCCATCCCATTTCCTGGAATGATGCAGAAACCTGATAATTCCTAACCAACCCAAACAGTAGGTGCAGGGCTTCAGAAGAAAATAACTATGGGCTTCCGAATGGGAAACTATGTTAATAGGATAAAGGAAAACAAAAAAAGGTGACATTTAATTTCATAATCATAGTCTGCTTAGAATCATTAACTATGTTTTGCTTATATCCCCAAATAAATCATGATTAATAGCAAAAGGCTCCAGGGCAGAAATTGTAATTTATTAATTATCAGACTTATGTTAATTAAGAGCTATATTTATATTGTACCGTCAACTGTATAGCATTGTTTTTAGCATTACTGACATAAAAATGAAGAGCAAAAGATTAAGTCTGAGGCTCATATCACCCATGTGACATCTCTATAAGTTACTCTTCAATGCATCTATATTCTTCCCAGTATATCTCTGTTGGAAATATGCAGGTTAATAAGAATAATGTCACTGCCCTGACTGACATCTTATTCCAAGTATGAAGACATTTCTATA
This sequence comes from Rynchops niger, assembly GCA_013400035.1. Lineage (NCBI taxonomy): Eukaryota > Metazoa > Chordata > Aves > Charadriiformes > Laridae > Rynchops > Rynchops niger. Next base: position 30,070 of record VXBH01003377.1, read on the forward strand.
TGCCAGTCGTTATGAACATGTGGCCTTACATGTTTCGCAGAGACAAAGACAGAGACACAGACCCTAGTTGTTGTCTAGAAGCCCATAGGGATGGGATCATACCCCTGGGTGTGATAAACGCGTAGCCTTCTTCCAAAATAACTTCGTAGTGATGCAAATTCATTAACAGAATGATGAATAATCAAAATAAAAGCACAACTTAAAACCATGTGGTACGACACAAAATGCATCTCAGTAATTTATTTTACTGAAACAATCTAAATATGGATATTGTACATAATCTGCTCCCATTAGAGTATCAAAATCTCTACAGAGCAGTCCAGTAAATGTTCATTACTGCTATTGGTAACTGTCTTTAACAGGTAATCTCATTTTCCTTGAAATCCATGTTAGAAGCATGGAAGGTACTTTTGTAATGTGATCACCAGCCATCAATGGAACACCATGGATCAAAGGCGTTGTAACAAAAAATCAGTGAGAGAAAGTTCTTCGGGCAATGGCCAGCAAGCAAATACATACATGTATCTGTTATTATATTCAAGGGCGAGATTTTCTACTGTTCATATTTGAATACATGAACAACTAGGTTCGAAAACAGGCTTTTCACCACAGGCTTAAGGGAAAATGGCAGAAAGCCTTTGAAACACACCATGGGCATAGCTATTTTCCTACCTAAAACCCTGACCAGAAGCTGTTCTCTTTTGTGTCTCCTACTGCCTTTCTCCCTCACTGGTTTTTCTTCTGGGAAGATGGCAGCTAGCAATCAAAGACAGAGGAATGAAAGATTTTTCCCATGTGCAGCATTTTCAGTTTTACAGCTTCCAGCTTCATTTGTTCTAAGTAGTTCTTCAGTGAGACAGACAAAAATGTCCAAAATGTCGATTATTTCACAACCTGCTCTTTTCAGTGACACTGTTCTGCATGAAAACTATTCCTAAATCCTTTCACACACATATGTGTGTGAAGCACAGTAAAATCAAACAGATTTTCAGCAAGATGGCTGACCTACAACTTCCAGGGACACTTCTACCACTTTTCAGGGACTAAGGCAGAAAAAGAAGGAAATGATCTGATATTGACCAACAGCTTTTCTTTGCCCAGTGATACCCAAGAGCTACTGGACTAGAAATGTATAGATGCAGCAAGAGAACATTAGTAGTTAAAGGACAACTTTCCTTCAGGCTTTTCTGGTCTGAAGTAGGAATACAGTTTGCCTGTTGTGACAATAGAAAGACAGAAAAATAATTTCTCTACCAGGTGGTAGCTCAGCAGTGTCACACTGCAAGGCAGAGATGGCAGAGCTTGCTGGAGGGCCACAGAAGCCCTGATGCAGGTGAATTCAAGGCTTCCTGATGCAGACACTCATTGTGCTGGCACTTGGTGTCAAGGGAGTTTTCCAGAGCCAAACTACAAGCTTGTATGTTGACTATAAGTGTGGCAAAAGGCTTTGCAAATCTCACAGAAAAGGGATTGGGTTTTGTTTTGGGGGATTTTTTTGGTTTTATTTTTCCCTTGGAGCACAAGACCTCAGGCTTCATCCTGAAAGACCTCCTCTTACTTTACAGGTTTTTAGTGAATTTGTGACAGCTTTTCAGCACATGTATCTGGTGAGACACTAAGAGGATGTTCTCTTTCAAGATATTCAGGGCAATTCAGAAATGTCTTTTATCAGCTCATCAAAAACAGTTCAAAGCATAGCTTTCCTCACTCTGGGGAGGAAGAGGTCAACAGCTCGGGGAGGGAGCAATGTCCATTGCGACATCATACTCCTGTTCCTGCCTCACTAGCAATGCAAGGATGTTAGATCAACTCATCTGTTTTTATTGCTGAGTGATGGTTTTCTAAATATGTAAATGGAAAGTTATTTTTGCAGGAAAAAAAGTCCTGTTTTTAGCATAACAGCCTCTGGTGATAAATGTTTAAGTCAACAAACAGGTACCCATATGGTGACATAGTAATATCTTCAGATACTTCTAAGAAGAGCATGTCTTCCCATGATAAATCTGTCTGGGGTTAAGGTTTGGAACATCTCTCAGAGGGTATAAAGAGCACTACACATTTTTTTGAGATTGATCTTGCAACTCTTTCTACCCTGACAAAACCTTTTAGGACTCTAAAAAGGATACCAAGATCCCTGTGATACATATAATCAAATATGGAAATAAAGGATTTACTGTTATTTACTACTTAACTTCAGTTAACTTCCTTACAAATTTGACAAAAAAGACATTTACAAAAAACTTTCTAATATATTAATTGTTGGAAACTACAACGCATACAATATTTTCAGGTGTAAAAGAAAGTAACTGGACAGCATTGTCGAAAGGACATTTAAAAAAATACCTCTCCCCACAGTTGCTAGACAGACCTGCAAGAATAGTAGTAAAAGGGTGTTTCTAGCAGTTCTTGGTGATCAAAAACCGTAGAGGTTGTTGATAAATTTTTCAGTAATTACCTATTTCCTGTAGACCATCCTCTGCATCTTCAGAAGGGGCATGGTTCCTGTAGTTCTCCTCTTCTTGTTCCTGATGGTGGAATGCTGCTCTATCAGAACCTTTCTGAGGGTCTAAGGGTGGCACCATATGGATTTACAACAGAGACCAGCCTGAAGTTCCTCCACACCTCAAAATTGACTTTTCTGTTAGATGCTTTTACAATGATACCCTTAAATTTAAGGCAGCTTTTTCGATGACTGTGAGCAGCTGTAGGTTTTGGATCCTGACAAACTTAATCTGGTGATGTGTTCATCAAATGGAAACTTATTTATTAGTTCAGCAAAGTAGTCACCAAGCTGATGGAACACAGTTTTCTGGGGAATTTCTGTATGTCACAGCATCCATGACATGATAAAGACAACGGTCATGCAGCACATGGAAGAGAAAGCTAATATTGCACTCTGGAGTAATGTTACCTTTGGCATGCTTCCACAAGGCAGTGGGCATAAGAGCATTGACAGCTGCACAATGTGACCTTTCCCTTCTAGATGAATGTTTTCATACAGCAAGAGGACAAAGCCATGCCTGTTCCCCGTACTCATCGACTTCTGGGGTACAAGCTGTGAAAGCAGAAAGACCCTGAAACAAAGGCATACCCAAGGGTATGTTCTTGGATTTCCTTCATTTGAAAGGGCACCTCCACTTCTTCCTTCCCAATCAGCAGTCTGATTAGAGACTCCAGAGATCACAAAGTGCGGTTTAGTCACTTTGTTCCTTCAGTTGGAAAGTGGGAACGGTACCAGTCTGAAGCAATCAAAGTTTGCCTCCTCGTGCCCCTTGCTGGCAGATCCAAAATTAATTAGACGTCGATGAAACCTGAGGTCTTGTGCTCCAAGGGAAAAATAAAACCAAAAAAATCCCCCAAACCAAACCCAAACTCTTTTCTGTGAGACTTGGAAAGGAATAAGAATAGCTATGCCCATGGTATATTTCAAAGGGTTTCTGCCATTTTCTCTAAATCTTACAATGGACAGTTTCAAACCTTGTTATTCATTTATTCTGATACAAAGGGAGTAGAAGTGAATTCCTGTGGGACTCTAGACAACTACAAGGATGCGTGTCATTGTCATTGTCATTGTCATGTGTGACTGCATATTTGTTGTGGTTGACCTATAGAAACTTCTCCATGCTGAGATCATTTCAGGCCAGAACATCCTGTGTTTCTGAAATGCTGACTATTTCCTTATGACTTTAGCATTCTAAGGGAACACATTCTCCTCAGACAAACACGGCAGCACCAAAACTATCACTTGAATATGCTTGATCATGTGCTTGGCTATAGCAATATTTGTGATGTCCAAAGGGAAAGTGTTATGAACCAATACGCAGAATTACAATCATTACAGCTAAACACAATGTACAGCCTTGCTGTAGATTATTTAAAGTAGAAATTTTGAAGAAACAGAATTTCCACCTGGACTCAAATTCATGCAGGCATAATACTGCCACTGGGATGTACAGAACTGGGGTCTTATAAATTATTTCCTAGACCTTGATCCCTAAAAGAAAACAGGTCATAAAAAAACTGCAGGATTACACACTTTGGCTAAAACTGGGAAGGAAGTAATTCTTCCCTAAAGAATTTGATCACTTCACATTTTTATCTGACACTAAGCATTTGGAAGTAAATGTTGTGTGTGCAGCTGCATAGGAACCATTCCATGAAAATCAGTGAATCCTTTTAAATGAAGCATATCTTTAAAGAAGCTAAGATTTATTAATATGCAACAATTTTAAGTTTCAATGAAGTAAAAGGAAGTGGTGTTTTACTGAGGCTGTTACATCTCTATCTCTTTAAAACATAGCTGGATGTGATTCAAGAAAGTACATTTTGATCAAATACAAGCTCCTGGTGTCTGTTTTGAAGAGCTACTGCATAAAGCCTTACAGACATTTCTTTCCTATTACATTTTCTTTGTTTATAAGGCTTAGGTATAAAACTACTATCACATGCACTTTGCGTATTGCATGCCAGCTATCATCATTTTTTCTTTACGTACTTATTTTCTGAGATTTGCCACAGCAAACTGTTAGGGCACCTCCTGGGAGCTGGGACTGCTGGGGGTCCTCTTGGGGGGTCCCCATGGGGCAGGGCCGGGCAGCCAGGGCCAATCCCAACCAGCAGCCAGGAGCAGGGCAGCCAGGGGGCACCAGGGCTGCCCAAGCCCTGGGCGTCAGGGACGAGCTGACGCCATGCTGGCACATGGGCCTGTGGGTTGGCCTGCCTCAGTGGAGCCCATGGCCAGGCAGGGCTGTGGGGAGATGGAGGCCAGCGCTGCTGTGGCATTGCTGGGGCAGGGGCTGAGGGCCCTGGGGGGCCCATGTAGGGTCCTGGGCCATGGGCAGGTGGGGGGAACCCCGGGGGGGCTGGGCAGGGACAGGCAGGGCTGGGGGTGCCCTCAGGGCTCTGACACAAATTGGATTTCTGAGAACCCTGATACTAGCATATAAAAGCATAGCAAGGCAACTAGCCAACAGCAGTCAGACTTCAAGGGAACGGTAGTTTATCTCAGCCACCAAATAGTAAAGCAGAAAAAAATCAGGAAAATTAACATAAACTACACTAGAGTTCCCATCACATTCATGACAATTTCCTCATTCTCCTCATTCTTCTATCGTATTTCTGAGTCCTTACAAGTATGAGAAACATTATAACAGTTCTTAAACATTTTGGTTAAAATCTACTCTCTCTTTGCTGTCTTTAAATCCAAAGTTGTGCTGAATTTATAGTGTTATGACTGAGGGAAGAAGTCTGACTTTCTTGAAAAGCATTTTGTGCCATGGTGCATGAAGAGTACTATTAAAAATAAATGACATTTTAGTTCCATAGAGCACTTCCTTCTTATGTAAGTGCTCCCATTAAACCAGTAAGTTTTGGATATTCAGCAGTTCTGAGAACTACATCCCTATATGCCAGTTTCTATATTTAGTTTAAAATGACAAAATTAAGCTGTTTATGTTTGAAGATACTGGCCCATTTTTAGAGATGTGATAGCAACATTCTAATTCTGTATTGACAATCATGCCCTGGGTTGAAAATACTTGCTGAACTGAAAGATCAAAATGGCTAATGAACTTGTAAATGGTTGTGCTCCAACAACTATGACCTCTTAAAAGAGAGGTGGTTTACAAAGTTGGCCATTTTTTTTTTATTTTTCTGATATCTAAAAAGCAAACTCTACAGAACTAGCTAGCTAGCATTCCTTTCATTGTGCTTTTGGGTTTGGAAATTGGAGTGTAACCTTGTGAATGCATGCTGCCTTGAAACCTAACCTTTTATATCTAAAGATTATATATTAGAAGGTCTGGATGTTGGCAAAGTAAAACAAAAAAGAAAATCTCGTTTTTTTCTAGTGTTGCTATGAATACATTGGATATCTGAATATATTGCAGACAGTTAGAAAATAACACACCGTGAAGCTGGGAAACAAGGAAAGTTTGCCTCCTAAACATTATTTTTTTAATTTAATTTAATTTAATTTAATT
>VXBH01003377.1:36258-59743 GCA_013400035.1 Rynchops niger
AACTTGTAAACGGTTGTGCTCCAACAACTATGACCTCTTAAAAGAGAGGTGGTTTACAAAGTTGGCCATTTTTTTTTTATTTTTCTGATATCTAAAAAGCAAACTCTACAGAACTAGCTAGCTAGCATTCCTTTCATTGTGCTTTTGGGTTTGGAAATTGGAGTGTAACCTTGTGAATGCATGCTGCCTTGAAACCTAACCTTTTATATCTAAAGATTATATATTAGAAGGTCTGGAGGTTGGCAAAGTAAAACAAAAAAGAAAATCTCGTTTTTTTCTAGTGTTGCTATGAATACATTGGATATCTGAATATATTGCAGACAGTTAGAAAATAACACACCGTGAAGCTGGGAAACAAGGAAAGTTTGCCTCCTAAACATTATTTTTTTAATTTAATTTAATTTAATTTAATTAATTTAAGTAAAATGCTGGAATCGAACTGTGTAAGTTATGAAGGTCCCACAGTTATTTTTTTAATTGTGAGAAACTTATTCCCTTTTCAAGACAGGGAAATTGTGTTTCCATAATTATTGCATAGTAACATCTTCCTTTAATAAAGCTCTCTTTTGATCTTCTAAGGGAACTGAATTCTGTCTTTATACCTAATTCTTTCATATTTAAATAAATCCAGTTGAAACACTTACTGATTATATTCTTAGGCAAATACCAGTTGTCTTCAAAACAAAAATAAACTGTTCGTGTTATAGCTATTGATTGTCCTTTCTATTCTGCATCTTGTGCACTGGGAGTTCCTGAATTTAAGAAACATAATGCAAGAACAAAGACACTCCTTGCAGTTATTTAGCAAGAGAGATATGATTTTTTCTTTTTTGTTTTTGTCATTTAATATTACCAATAATATGTCATTATTACAACAGGAATTATTCTCATCACTGCAAACACAGAAAATAATGTTATCATTGTCCAGAGAGAACTAACCACAGACATTGCTGAGACTGACATAAGTTAGGGAAGAGCCATCTTACCAGCCTGACTACCTCACTCTTAGTCATCACCAAAACAAAATCCTGATGAAAATCTTGCGTCTCTGTCAGCATGCATTAGAATCTAAATTTACAAATAAAAATCTATTAAAAAAAAAAAAAAGGCGCAACACAAATTTGCAGATATTCTTTGCCTCAAGACAGAAGGGCAATTTGTGTGCATAGTGTTACGTAAGTGGTTAGGTTTTTGGTTTTGGCACGTCTGAAGAGTTCATGCAGTAAAAAAACCACTGTACTCACCTGACCAAAATTCAGAATTCTCTCTATATATACTCATAAATGGTAAGATTTTAAACTGATTCTAAACTGCACATATTCTATGTTTCAAATGAAAGCACAAAAATCTGTAATTATTTAGATGCTCAGGAAAACTAAAGTTTCACTTAGAAAATATTATAGAAAGTATGACACTGAAAATGCTGAAAAAGTAATCCTTCCATTCTTTAGCCATTTCATGTTGGAAATTGCATGCTACAATCTTTTATCTTATTCAAACAGAAAATGTCCTAACAAATATTCACTATACATATTTCCTTCATTTCTGATGAATTGCATGAAAAGATAATATCGAGCATAGGATACTGTTCAAAAGTCTTCCTCTCTGGAAATATATCCTATGAAATTCAACATCTAGCCTACAAAGAATGCCATAACCCTAAAATTAAATAATGTATTTAAAATTGCAGGGGATTAGAATAGGAGAAAATAGTAAAATGTGGATTAAAACATCCACTAAAACAGGGGAAACAGTCTCCAAAGGAGTTGTTGTACAAGGTTGGATATCATCCACAACAGGTAGAAATTATGCAGTAATCATGATTACAGACACAGATTATCCATGGTTGAGCCCTAATTCATTCCTGTGTCCAGCCCTGTTATAGATTATCAAGGACTCATTTATCTTAATGAACTCATCTTCCCTTGACCTCCTGCCAGAATGTCTTGGAAAAATTGATACATACACAAAAATAATATGACACATCTCATTTCTTCCGTGCTACAGCGGCCTTTGAAACAGTTATCAGTCCTCTCTAGTTCAAAGTGTATCTCCTCTGGGGATATTGTGCAGACCGTGGGGTCACTGTGCACGCAGAGAAAATTAACATCCTGAGAACAGTAGATTCAGGGTATCACTGTGAGACTATCACTTTTGGATTGAGAGTATTGGCAGGTTGGAATGCTCTCAATTCTTGAATGAAATGGAATAGCTCATAACTAAGAACTAGTGTTTCAGACTCTCTGAAAATTTTAATATATTTCTCTGAAGTCAGAACAACTGATATACCTACATTTTCACACAATGTGGCAGAAAGCAGAGATAACAATGCCTTTGCTCTACCTCTGCCTTTTCCTCCATACCTCACTAGTAATATGCCTAGGTTTAGAGAAACTATTTCTTTATGTCCAGTAATTAAATTAGAAACTGCAGATTGAATCTTGTTATGCTTTTACAAGCTTTAGCCATTCTTTCCTCTTCCTTAGCCTGCTCAGGAATTTGAATTTGAAAAAGGTGTTTAAATGTGAATGAAGACCTGTTAAGGGTTAAAACGTGAAGCTGGTGCTTGGATTACTTACTTATAAAGCTTATCTTTGTGTTCCTGATAGATCACAATTTTTAAAGAAATTGTCTAACAAAACTACATGTTCCACATCACTAGCAGCAACCTCCCACAGTGTGGTTGCATCCAGGGAGTAAAGTTACAAAAATGATCTTTCTGAAAAAGGAATTAATGAGATGAGTGGTATAAAGATGACACCTAGCCTTTAAACTTAACTGTAGGTAGAAGCTCTTTACTCAAAATCCAATACATAATAATGGAATTTTCCATTCCATTTGATGCTCAGTCTTTTTGCCTGAACTCACTAAACTTCTGTTCATACTTAATTATACAGCTTCACATCTCTGGTGTACCCATCACATGGTAGGCCTGCTGTGGATTTTAATGTCAATGGAAAGATTAATTGAATTTATAGACTTCATAAAATACAGTAGACAGTTTCGTATTTATCAGAAGATGAATAAAGCAAAATTGCCAAAATTCAGTATTGACTTCCTGCTTCCTTTTTGTGTGTATGATATATGCTATATTTTCAGACCACTTTGGTTAACATATCTTTCTTTCCCTTTCTTTGTTCCTATAGTCCACTTTTACTAAGTTATTTTTCATAAAAATGACCAAATATAGAGACATTCATTTCTATAAAGGAGTTCTTTCCTCTAAAACAAATTTGTATGATACTTCATTAGATTAATTCCCTGAAAGTATGGTTTTAACAACATTTTTAAAAAGTTGATGTAAAATAAACTGTTTCCAGTAAAAAGGAGAGGCCCTATCTCTTGCTTCTAAAAAAAGAAAGCACACATTCTTCATCATAAATACCACTTTTCCCCCTTTTTAAAATTTAATAATGTTTCCCAGGTGCTGTGGAAGCAACTACATGCTAAGTAACATTAGGATTTATACTAATAAAATAAGGATGAAAACTGATTTAACATCTGGATTATTAATTAAATCTAATAATGATCTAATAACAACTGAGATTCTCATCAATTATTCTGTTGTGATTGTATGTCATGATACTAAACCCAAAATTTCTGAAGTCCTAACTCACTTCTCATTCAGTCAGTGATTAGAGGTGCTGTTGATTTCAAACCAGTGAAGTTCCACTTTGAATTTCAGTCAGCTGCATTATCTGTTGCATCTACCAGATACAAGAGGAGCAACGACAGTATTGCAATAACTTTGGTGGGTTAATACAAGGGTATGAGGGAAAAGTCAAACCTTTTATTAGACCAACTAAGGTTATGTTTTTGTCTAGAGTAGCTGAGAAAAATATTGACAATATATGGACAAAATATTGGGCACTTTGCCCAAATCTCAACTCTGCAACAGTAAGACCTACATACTTTCCAAATTTTTGCTTCTGTAGAGAGGAACAAGTATCTTCTGTTACATGGCCCTGTTGAAGTTGTATCATTCTTCAGTAGACATCCATCCTAGAAGACTGAAAAATCAAAGCTCTGGAGCACAGCCTAATGTAGTTTATAATATGAAGAAAGACTTACATGTATAAAGTTTGGGTTTTTTCCCAGCTGAGACTAGTTGGTCTAATGAAGGCATTCTTTTCTCCTTTAGACAAAAAATAAATGAGAGAAGTAGAAATTCAGCATCTTTTTCATTACAAAATTTTGGACAAAACTTGAGAATTGAGTTTTGGTTTTATGTCACTGCTTTACAGAACACAGAAATTGAACTCAAAATAATAGTATCAGAATCACATGGTTTGGAAGGGACATCCAGGGGCCATCTGATCCAACTTCCTGTTCAAAGCAGCTCAAGCCATGTCCAGTCAAGCTTTCAATGTCCCCAGAGATAGAGGTTCCACCACATCTCTGATCAACAGTTCAAGTGTTTTAACACTCTTATGGTAAATATTTTTTTCCTTTCATTGAGTCAGACTTCTCCGCTTTCTTACTTGCGTCTGTTGCCTCTCATCCTTCCACTGCATATCTATAACCACTTATTTCTTCTACGCCCTCCTTTAGGTAGTTGTAGACAGAAATGAGATCTCCCTTAACCTTCTACCTCCAGGCTGAACAAATCTAGCCCCTGACCAGCTTGACTTTCTCCGGTATATCAATGATTTTTTTTTACCAAGCCCAAATACTAGAGAGTACAGAGAGGAAGAATCTCTTCAGTATTGTAGCTATATACCTGCTAAGACAGCCCAGTGTGTTTGTGACTTGCTTTGTGGCAGTCACCTGCTTCACATGGTTGGAAAAGGTATCAGGGAAGATTTGCACTATAACCTTTCCTAAGACTGAAGGGAGGTTCACCAGCCTGTCTAGATTATTCTTCCCCTTCTTAAGCATGGGTGTGATGTTTGTCTTTTCCCACTCACTCAGAATGTGCCCAGCTGCCATGACCTTTCAAAGATAGCACTTATAGTGAAATTGGCCAGGTCCTTCAGCACCCTTGTATGCATCCCATCTGGTCCCACAGACTTCTGTCCAGTTGGTTTAAGTATGGTTTGAATTATTTCCTCACTGTTGATCAACCATCTAAGCTACTCAAGGCTTTCCTGAAGATTCGAAATGAAACCAAGACAAGTTTTAGAATTAGTTACAGTGTAAATAAAAAGGGGATATTCCAGTTCAACGCAGCTATATTGACTGAAACTAAAGAGCATGATCAAGCAGTGGCAAGAAATATGCCCCCAATTACAGAGGCATTATTCACCTCCTTTCTAAAGCAGCATAGTGATACTTGTAATGGAGAAATAACGGCATATGATCTAATTGTCTGTATTAATACTGCACTTTTTTATAGCTAGTATTCCATGTAATTATCTAATTTTCATCTGTAAAAAGCAGTCGTTTTAGAATATTAGATGCACTTATTATTAATTGTATCAAACTCCCAAATATGAAAAATAATAAAATGTAAGACAACTTGTTTATGACAGGAGCAAACTTTCTGTTTCCCAGGAAAGTTCTGGGAAAACAAATTTTCTTGGCACTTTGTATTCCAGAAAATTCCTATTTAGAAAAGTTGATGGTATTTAACTGATGTTTACTATTGGAGTTTGATTCATAATTCAGACCCAAAATGCTTTTAGATCCATAACCATCAAATTCAGAATAGATATACATGCATAATTTTTGACTAGCATAAAATGGTCTAAAACTATAGAATTAAATATTAATACTTGGGATAAAACTCATTGAAATCTCTTTTGGATTCATACCTTGTTCAATATAAGTCATAGTAATATTTATCCAAAATATGAAAGAACAGCACATTCAGGCCAAATTTTTGCTTAAAACCCCCCAGAGATCCATAGTTTATTAAAAAAAAAAAAAAAATAATTTGCAAGTGTCCTTAAGCACAGAATTTAGCTTCAGATTCAGACATCTAAATTCTTGTGATAACAACATAGCTTACAACATGTCTAAGCTCACACCATATTCAATGAAGATGTAGCCAGTACAGTCAATGGAGTCAAGGGATCTATTTATCTCTTCCTAAAGTAGGTATCTGCTTTGAAAGAGCCGAATAGCTCTCTGTCTCTATTGACTGTATTGACTAGATGCCTATTGACTGTAGCAGGAACTTAGATACCTAGCCCACATGTAATCTATTATGTTGTAGATACCTAAATCTAGCAGAATGGCTCAGCTGCCCAAACACAGGTTCCTGAAGACAGTGATATCCTGTTCACATGCTTCTGGATAAATAGTTGTCAGTCACTGCATAGTAAGCAATGGTATAATGGCACTAGAAGTTTAAGTTCAAGGAGCTTTATATATCTGATTCAGGAGGTGAATCCAACCCAAAATCAGAGTGTGTTTTTCTTAGTTGCTAGCGAACTACAAGCATGGGCTACCTGATGAGCAGGAAGACACGAGGACCTGGAAATATCCAAGGTCCGATCTGGTGATTAGGTAAGGGTCTTCCTATTCTATGGGCTTAAAGCAATATGATTATTCATATGATACATAAATGTGGTTTGCTCTGGCGAGTGAAGGTGTGCACGTTCTTCATAAGTGAACCTCAACCCTGATCAGGCAGAGCGGAGGGATCAAGCCAGGCTTCTGTATAGTATGTACTCAGCCTTGTTGCTGGCTGGACTTGCAGAAAGGAACTGCAGCAGCTGCACCCATCTGACCAAGGCAGGAGGAACAAGGAACTCAGAGTGCACTCAAGTTAGCTCTGAGCAGACTGGGAATGAGTCCCCTGGATCTTGAAGTCCACTGGAGTTAGCTGCACATTTACAAATAGCAGAGACGAGAGCAAGATACAAACTTTGGAAGACTCATAACTATATTAAATTGTATTCTTATATGAAACCAATGGGAATCTAAGTAAAATAATTGCATGTAGTTCTTCTATTTTGAATGCTTTTTAAGTTGTTGATCATTCAAAATGATCATATTCTTACTATTTATCTTTCACAATCAAATCCCAGTGTAGGGCATATTGTTTAAGATTCAATGAAAATATTTAACTGCCATGTTTTCTTAACTCTTTGACCTTGTATTTGCACTTTTTATAACCTGGTCTTCCTTCCTAATCTTCATTGTCCATTCTCATACTTTTATTTCCTTGAGGTACTGCTAGCATCTGTGAACCACTGCTAAATTCTGTAGGCTAGAAATATAGACATCTGTAATCATGGCAGTCTGCAACGATGATGACATCATGTTGATGTTACCTCCTTCAGTTGTATGGCCCACCATCATGACAACCTGTCACAATGACAACTCTGCAACAAAAACTTTCATTGTGAAATTATTTTTAACTCCCAAACAGTATCCATAAATTAGTATTCCCAACTCTTGATCCTATTTTAAAAATTTGACCTTTTCTCCAATGTTTCTGTTTTTCCTCTGCCTCTCTCTGTTTTCCATGTAACTTATTGAAATGCTTAGGAGCCATCTGTGTTACAAAAATTGTAGTATCAAACATCAACATGCTGGAAGAGAACAATGTCAGCACGAATAAATGAAAAATAGTTTAGAAGAGGTGCTGTTACTTCCCAAGAAATACAATACCTTCAGCAGAATGTGCTTTTTTATATTTAACATAGACCACTAAATGTAAGTCACCTTCTGTGCATACAAGATTTTTCTCCTAATTCCTTTGCGTATACTAACAGCCTAAAGCAGTTATAAAATAAGTCTCTCCTGTGTTTTCACCCTACGTTGCTGTGCATTTCAGTGACAAAATCCATGAAGCTATTCTTCTGGTGGGCTTGGGAAGAAGCAATTTTAAGTTCTCTTTCAGCTGTCTCATTTTCTAGCAAAAGTAGGGTGTTAGACCTTTCAAAGAACAACTGGATACAGCACCAGATCTAGCTAATATTAGTAATCTAATTACTTTATTAGATCTCATATTCATCACCTTAGCTGGTTTCACAAATAGTTGATTAAACTGGCCATCAATAATTCCTTCACTAACATGAACATCTCAAAAGGGTATGCTGAATGACTTTTAAAAAAAAATTGCTGCAATGGGTCTGTTCAGGTCTCTCGGACTTAATATCAAACATTATTAAAGCAAGAAACCAAAACAAAACAAAACAAAACCACACACACACAAAAAAAAAACCTCCAGAATTGAGCAAGTGCATAATAAGTAGTCTCATCTAACAAGGCATTACTCAATTATTCAATTGAATTAATGCATTTAGCAGCATAAGCTATGCGCTTTACATCTTTAAAATGTTTAGCTGTCTTTTAAGTGTCACCTCACTTTCGAATTTCCAGGCATCTAATTTCTTATTTTTAGAGATTTACAGCATTAAGTGTTTTTTTCTAGTCAGTCTTTGATATTTATTCAGAATCTCCACCTCAGTTTGACCTAGTGTTCTTTATTTAGAAGGAATATCTGCTTTCTCCTAAACAATGCAAGTGTAACACTCATGTAACATCAGTGATTTCCACTGGGTTACCTCAGCTCTGTACTGTGGTACTGAAGATGAGAAAGCAAATAATAGAGAAGAAGGAATTAATGTAATAAATTCTTAGAATATTATGTGGGGGGGTTTATTCCAGATACAAAAGACTGTAAGATTTATGAGATTCAGATTTATATAACCATCAAAACCTTCCAATATCTGTACCTAAAGGAAAGACATAAACAGAAAAAGCTCAGTGTCAGCATTTTTCATCAAGTTTGAGTGTCTTATCATATTCCAGGGAATTTAAATCTGTGGAATTTTTATCCAGAAGACCAAGTTAAAAAAGAGAGAATCCAATGCAACAGATTTACAAATTTCTTTCTAAATTATTTGTAATTTAAAATAATTCAGGATTTTTCTGTATAAATTTAAAGAACCAAGTTATTCTAATGTTAGAAAAAATACTGCTCATATATCCAATTTATGAATCCAACATTACTTCCCTTATATCTCTTGGAATTACTTTCTTCTCACATCCTCTTCGATTTTGTAAAAACTAAAGGTGGACAAGGACTGCAGGTTTATCATCATGTCAGACTTCATTCTCAAGCTAGGGATTCTAAAATTCATATTCATCTTCTGTGCCTTCTGTAGCAGTTATAATACATTATCTTTTTTTCCCAGTAATTTTTCAAGATACTTACCATCAGAATAAATATTGTGTTCCTGGGATCATAAAAGCACAAAGGACAGATTTGCACTCATTTAGAATGCTGCTGACATCTGCTAATTTTGTGGAATTTGGACTGATCATGTGAAATGATTCCAACACTGTATTTTAGTTATTATCCTCTTCCTCCTTCATAAAATGAACTGTTTAGTTGCCACTTTATATCCCTTGATTTACTTAAATTTAGTAATTTAATTGGATTGAGACAATCAACAGTAGATATGTAAGCAGGAAGGATCAGAGTAATCAATCTTTCTTATGGGAAGGGAGAACTACTTAGAAGAGTGGAAGGAGAATCAAAAGAGAAAAAAGAATTTTTACAGAGGGTGTGAAAAGTGTTCAACAGGATGGTTCTTGGCACCCGGTCAAAGGAGAGAGGGCGATTCCTAAAAGGATGCTTTGAGGCAGGCATGTGTTTATTACCAAACACAGTACTGAGGTAGTAACCTCATCCATTTCTCTATAAAATGGCTAGGAGTCTAAGACTTAGCTCCCTGGATGTGACAGCCTATGCAGAGACTACAAGAAGATTGCACCAAGTGTCTACCTATCAGCATTGTTTCCATAGAAACAGGCACACTGGCAAAACCAGAAAAAAACCTCAGAATTTAGTTTTAACTCTAATACCATGGGTCCTATGTTGGTTGATTGACACTATTGCCTAAGACAGCATAGATTCATAGCCCCTAAACTCTGAGACAAATTACCTAGAGTTGGAGTATGTGCTAGGGAAATGTCACTAGACAGATTCTGTGGTCTAACGTTCCTCCCAAACTGGGAGGCCACTGGACTAAATGGACTGAACTAGTAGAGGCATTCTCAAGTTCTTATATAGCTTGGCCTAGAGGCTAACTATTGGTGACAAATGGTACATTCTTAGACACGTCTGAGACTGCTGCTACTCAAAACATCCAGAAACAGTCATCTGATTATCTTCCTTCTTTGCTTAGTAGAAAAAAAGGCCTGGTGAGTTTTCAGGGAAGGGGAAGGGAGCTGAAATTCAAAGTGTGATGAATATTATAACTGATTGGTTTGTTTAGAGACTGGCTTGTTTTAATATGCATTGTGTGTTACTTTTGTGGAAAGGATGTCATTAAACAGCAGAGAGAGAAGTTGCTTGTCCCAATCCTAGCTGCTGCACTCTGGTTTCAGAAGATATTAATTTACAGTAGTTGAGCAGGTACATCTAGGAGTGTTCAGAATCATGTGTAAGCAAAATCGCAGCCAAACCAAATCAACAGCCAAATCAGCATTAGAGAAAAAAGCAGAGATTTTGAGTTCATAGGAAACGTTGTACATTTCCTCATAACTGAAAAGTGACGGTATTGAACTTAAAACAAGACTGGGTTAGACCAATAGGCATGGGCAATAACAGGTAGAGGGTATATTTGTAAATGAATCTTGTATTTTAATTGTCTCACTCGTGAGATCAAGGATTTGTCTTTTAAGAAATCATTACTTTAATTTCTGCTCTATTAATACGTGTGTTAAGAGATTCAAAATCTGTTTCTTGATTTTCATGTGCTTACTTTAAGAAAATGTGTGGGCAATTCGCTCTTAAAGCTCTTATCAACCCAGTGTCTCACAGAACAAAGATACAATAAATTTGACTTAAATCTATATCTGCCTCTATTTTTTTATAGTTTTTCAAAATCCTAAGTGTGCCAGCTCTGGGGCATGTTGTTAATATATCCAGAAAGCTTGTTTAGTAGACAAAAAGAATGGTTACAAGAAAAGCTGAAGCATGACTGCTCAATTGGATCCATCCATGTTGTGGGTTAACCCCAAAAGGCAATTAAGCCACACACAGCTGCTCACTCACTCCCCTACAGTGGGGTGAGGGAAAACTCATGGGTTGAGATAAAGACAGTTAAATAGGTAAAGCAAAAGCTGCATGTGCAAGCAAAGCAAAATAAGGAATTCATTCACTACTTCACATCGTCAGGCAGATATATATCTGTTTCTGGGAAAGCAGATATTCATCACGCATAATGGTGACTTGGGATGCCAAATGCCATTAACTCCGCACAGCCCCCTTTCCTCAGCTTTATTGCTGGGCATGACATCACATGGTATGGAATATGCCTTTGGTCAGCTGGGGTCAGCTGTCCCAGCTGTGTCCCCTCCCAGCTCTTTGTGCACCCCCAGCCCACTCCCTGGTTGGGCAGCGTGAGAAACAGAAAAGGTCTTGATGCTGTGTAAGCCCTGCTCAGCAACAGCTAAAACATTAGTGTGTTATCAACACTGTTTTGGTCACAAATCCAAAACATAGCACCATGTGAGCTACTACAAAGAAAAATAACTCTCTCCAGCCAAAACCACTCCAAACAAATATCCAGGCACATGTAAGTCCAGAAGAAAAGTGAGTGCATTTGTATGCAGACTCTGATAGGTACCTAGAAAATTTAATCTCTCCCCAAAAATGTATACCTATCTCCCTTGATAAAACTAGGCAATTTTTTTTTATTTATTTCAAGAGCTTATTTATATTTAGCAGATATACAGAACAGAAAAAAAAATGAGAAGCAGGCAAAGGTCTGTCCCGTGTAAGATGCTTAAATCACAGAGCCATAAGAAGGCCCATGTGCAAAGGCTGCTTTGGAGAGTGTTCCCATCACAGCTCTCATTTACTTTGAAAACCTCTGTTTAGCGTCACTGTTCCATGGAGTCTCAGGTTTCTCTCTGCCTTGGTCCTGGCCCAGGCTGAGACCTCTGTCATGAGGCAAGCCAAAGACCAAGTTGGAAAGACTGCTTGTAGGACACCCCACATAACAGCCCTTTGTCAACCTCCCTGGGCTGGAACTTTTATTTTTTCAGGTCCCTGAGTGCTCTGAAAGTCCTTAATTGTCCCGAGCATCTTCATCTAGGTCCTCCACCGAAGCCCACCGGCTTTGGAGCTTCATTTTACATCAGGCTCTAAGGCTTGCTCCCTGCCTAAGCTGCATTGTACATATGTGCATGTGCATGCATTTATTTATATATCCATATATAAAAAATTATAACACTCGACAAATAAAACCAATCCCCCAATTTCTTAGTGTTCCCAGACAGAGCAGCACATAAAAATATTTCTAAACGTATTCTTAGTTTCACTACTGACAACACTAAGTCTTAAAACCCAGAAGAGGTTGTCCTAAACCTTTTTAACATTTCAGAGTGACTTTTTGAAGCCTTTTTTTTTTCCCTTTTAAGTGCAAAAACAATGGACTGAATAGACTAAACAAGGGGAGAATGGCTTATATAGTCCTTTAGATTTGCTAATAGAAGTAATGTTGCCATGGTAGTCCCTTTTCTTTGTACAGAGACCGCTGTGAAAACTGAAGAGGTAATGGAAGTGCAATTTTTGTTCTGTTGACAACTTTCTGGTTTTTTATTTCTGTTTGTCTCTTTAGAAACAAAGAAAACTTTGCTTTACTGCATAACTTTATTGGACAAAGCGTAATGATTGTTTTGAGACCACATAGAGCCTGTTTCAAGAACTTTTGTACAGAGAGTTGGCTACCCAGTCAGGAAGTTAGCCAGAAAGCTGGGCAATTGAAGCAGACTGCCAGGTGGGAAATAGGGTAACTGGACATCCCTGAAAAACGTGAAGTCCAGTGAGATGGGCATGCTGCCCACTCACCCCCATAATGCCAGCTGGCAGGCAAAGTGTAGGAGGGAAGCCTCTCTGCCTGCCTGCTTTCCATCAAAAGCGCAGAGGAACCAACTTGTTCCCAAGGAAAACATAATTTTCCTGGAACCAGAATGCTCAGATGCGAAACTGTTTTGGAAATATTTCAACCGGGTGTTTTGATAGCCATGAGAAGCTTAGTGTCAGGGAGCAGCACCAGCAGGGCTGCTCCACGCTGGAGGACAAGCCAGAAACCAAGGGTCCCTATTGCACAGGCAGGGCAGTGTCTTCACTGACAGAGTGCCATCCCAAGGGTCTGAGCAGAGCCAAGGTGGTGCCAGTGGCGGGATCCACTGATGGTCCCACACAAGTTGAGGTAACCTGTCACTGGACCCATCCATGGAGTCCAGGCAGGGCCAGAATCAGCACAAAACTACCTGTAATACAGGACCTAGGAGACTGGAGGTCTGGGAGTCAGGGCAACAGGGCACAGGGCTGGGCAGAGGCACACCTACAGCATAGCTCACGCCAGCACTGGTTGCCCATTGTAGGGCTTACATGGAGCTCCCAGAAAAAAGGGACAGAGGATGTATGGGTAGGTATCCCAAGTGAGGCTGGCAGTTTCGGCCAGTTGATGCACTCATAATCATAACACTTAGATAAAGGTAAATTGACATTCAAGAAGTCACATATGTATTCCATAATGGTGTGGTTTGTTTGCATTTGTTTATCTTCTGTATCTATTATGCATTAAACATCAAAGTAAAATAGGAACAGAAAGGATTTAGAAAAATAACTTATAATGTGGATGTTGATAAATCCAACAGTAATAAGAATATTCACTCAAAAGTAACTAAAAATGCAGAATGCACTGTTTGTGTACATCCTCTATTTTCCATCCACAAAAAAAAAAAATTACATAATGGTGTACATTTTGGACTATGGCTTGTAAAATCTAGTTTGAAAATCTATGAAAAAAATCTATACTATCTTTGAAGACAGCTCTGTACTGTACTAAAGACTGACTAGTCTCTCTAGCAGAGAGAAGTATAATTAGTTATATGCCTATTACTAAGCCACTGAAGTTGATGAGTGTGCTTAGGCATTCTGTTGATTTCAGATATTCTGAAGACCATTAAGAATATGGGCTACATTTCCAGGTAGTATAAACTTTCATGAAGAGGTTACAATGATTTACCTAAAGTATTATGTGAGTTCCTGAAAATAACACTTACAATGCAAACTAACTTCTCAGTGAAATCACCAGTGTTTAAATGGGTGCTTACATTGACTTATCTTTATCTCTACCTGTTTCACTGAACAAGAACTAATACAAAAGTGCGCTTGAAACTGGGTATTTCATTGAATCAAAGCCTGGAAAATTCCCTTGACTTCTGAGTGAACAAATGCGATTTTGATTTCCAGTGAAATTTGCTTTGCAAAAAGAAGTTGTAAACACCTTATCACAGAGATGTGGCAAGATTCCCTTCCTTCTACCTCTCTTTTTTCAAATAAAGGTTAATTTTCATAGTCTTTTCATTAATAAGAATTTGGGAAATGGCTATGTATATGTTTCCAGTAAAGATTAAGGAGGAGAAATAACTGTCTGTAGGTGTCTGGCGGGTGGAGTTCCCTCTGGAATGATTATTTAGACAATGCAGTGATTTTTATTGCATTGTATTATTTATTCATTTCTTAAAGAACTTAGGGCCTGATTTTCAGTGTTATGAAGGGGCCTAAACACTCATTCCTGAGGGAGTTTCCACATGTGCCTATCTGGCTGATACCTCCTGAAATCTCACCAAAGGTCTATCTATCAGAATCTCTCAGCATCTAAATACTGAGAAAAATATCTGGGTAATCCTTCATTAATGTCCACTCCTAAGCAGTGTGATAAGTGACAGATTTTATGGCCAGGTCAGGAGGCAAGATGGGATTCCTATAGCTATTCAGTTAGGGTCTAAATGTCAGTCCTGTGCACTCCTACAGATGGGAGAACTGCATACTGTCCTGTTCCCGCTTCCTGGAAATCATCTCACTTCAGTGCTTGGTTCATCAGAATTACCACTGTGTTGGGTATAGGTGGAAAGGTTTTTGCAGCAGAAGGGCTGCTCTGGGGGACGAGGGGAGGGGCTGCCTGTTCCCACCAGCTCCAATGGACCCACAGCAGGGCACAGCTGAGTCCATCAGCAAAGCTGGTGGAACCTCTGTGAAAACATATTTAAGGGTGAAAAATGCTGGACAGGCAGAGAAGAGGGGAATAGAGAAGTATAAGGAACTGAAGTGCAAATACCAAGGTCAGAGAAGGAGGAGGAGGTCCTCCAGGCACTGGACCTGGTATTCCTTGCAGCCTGTGGAGAGGACCATGGTAGAGCAGGTATTTCCCTGTAGCCCATGAGGGGACTCCATGCTGGAGCAGATGGATATTTCCTGAAGGAACTGCAGCCTGTGGAGAGCCCATGCTGGAGCAGATTTTTTTCCTGAAGCACTTTAGCCTGTGGGAGAGCTCACACTGGAAAAGGGGAAAATCTGAGAGGGAAGAAGCAGCAGAGAGAAAATGCTATTTATTAGCTCACCTCCACACACATCCCTGCCTGCGCCCTTCGTGGCAGGGCAGAGGAGTCTGGAGTGAAGCACTGAAGCGGAGTTTTAAAACATTGTTTTAATGTTTGTTTCTCACTACTTAAATCTATTTCAATTGGCAATAAAATGAAGTAACGTTTTTAACATGACATTAACTGGTAAGCAATCTCCTTGTCTATATCTCAAACCATGAGCTTTCTATCCTATTTTGTCCCCCTCTCCTGCTGAGGAGCGGGAGTGAGTGAGCAGCTGGGTAGACATTTGGCCCTTAGCCAGGGCTAAGCCACTGCAACCAGGAAAATGGCATTTAGCTAACTTCCTCTCTCTAGGAGAAAGAAAAGGCTCCTACAGTGACTTGCTGGCATAATTTGGATCCTCTTTCTTTTCTAGGTCTGTAAATAGTGCCCCTTCAGATTTCCGTGTTGCCAAATTACGTACATCTTCTTTCTTCTCAAGAAAGACCACATCTTTGTTGCAGTGCATCACTTCTACTCCTATGTACAACATTTCCCAAAAAATTCACTTTCTATGAGTCTGGTGTGAAGCCCCTTAACACTGTTATAAACCCTTTCATTTACTTTGATAGGCTCTGAATAGAACTCCAAATGCCAGCATAGTTTTAAGAAAACACAATTTCCAAAGAACACTCTGACAAGTAATACACAAGTTACAGAAACAACTTAATAGTGAATATAATATAACTTTTTCAGTAAAAGATACCACTGTATAGGGAAATCAGTCACTTTTTCTGTATCCTTAATTAATGTTTTGGAAACATAAAGGTCTGTGTTTCTATCAATGAGAGTGTATTAAAAGAATGCATTTTAAAAATCTTGAACTTCTTCTTGCAGCTAGCTAAATCTTTATCATTAAATGGATTCCAAAAACTGTGAAACCACTGGTTTCACTTAAAAGCAGAGGGGTTTCCACTGCCACTGGGAGTATGCCCACATGAACATGCTACCAATTTGTTATTTCATATTTTCCTCCCATATTTTATTGGTGAATAACAAAATGTGATATAAAAGGTAGAAGGGTAAGGTGGTCTTTCATTTGTATGCAAAGCTATCAAAAAAAGTGGAAATGCTTGTTTACCTCCTAGGCTTTACCATCATATTTGACACATTGCCTCAGATATTGTTGTTTCAAGATACAGTGAGAAAGAGCAAGAAATCAAACAACCTAAAGAAAAAGACACACTGTTCTCTTTCATGTATAAACTGTGGTGCGTCATAGAGTGCAATAGAAACTTACAAAATTTTAATAAAATTTATTAATAAATTCATATAAATCAGTGGTTAATTTACCAAGTCTAAAGGCTAGATAATCCCTGTATAAGGCAACCTGCTTGAATCATGCCACATACAGAGATCTTATTCCGGTGTAATCACTGTAGGTTTCCAGAGTTTGTTCATTACAAATATGAATAGTTTTCCAGGAATACATGTAAATACTTTAGGAATGCAGTACAGATGGTTTATCTTTAATGTCTACCCTAAGACTACATTAAGGGCAAAATCATTCCTCACCAACCTGGGTGCCCTCTCTGTTGAGATGGCTAGCTCTGTGAACAAGGGGAAAACAGTGGATGTTGTATACCTTAATTTCAGCAAGGCCTTCGACATGGTCCCACATAGTAATCTGATAGCTACATTAATCAAATAGTAACTCAGTAAATGGACAACTGAGTAGAAGTGAGTGAAAAAATTGGCTTTCCCATTGCGCAAAGGGTAATAATCATCAGTACAAAGTCCATCTGGTGGCTGGTTACTTGTTATAATGCTCAGAAATCAAAACTGTGACTTTTTAAAATCTGGACAATAGGAACAGCCAGATTTGCTGGGCAGAAGTTAGTATTCTGGACGACAGGACTGGTATTCAGAGGGACGTGACAAATGGGATTGGAGAAATGGGCTGATGGGAACCTCAAGAATTTCAAATAAGGTAAATGAAGTCATGCACCTGGGGAGGAATATTTCCATGCTACAGTACATGCTGCAGACTGGATGACTGGAAAGCAGCTTCATGGAAAAGGACCTGGGAGACCTGATGGACACCATGTGGAGCATGTGCAATGTGCCCTCGGGGCAGTAGCAAAAGTGGCAGAGGCAGGAAGAGGGAGGTTGGACTAGATGATCTTTAAAGGTCCCTTCTGACCCAAAAAATTCTATGATTCTATGATTTTGGGGAAAAAGAAACTATTTTGTGCCTTTTTCCAAAAATTATTTTCCTAAAATCAGGGCAAAGTGATGATGAAAATCTGACTTTTAAAATTATCTGTTCTCCTAAAACACTGTGGACACATTTCATTTTCCCAGCAGCTCTAATATTGAAAGACATGTAATTACATTTAAAAAAAACCCAAACAAACAAACAAACCTCCAAACTTTAGTATGCATAATTTTCATTAATAATAAAAAAGAACAAGACATTATCTGAGTTGCATAGTGAATATCAAAGGAAAATAAGTATTATATTGAGAGGGGGAAAAAGGGAAAACTTTACTGCTATTCATTAATCCCAGGTCTTAAGCTATTAGTTATGATTAGCTAACTCTCATTTGATTTATAATCCCACTGCTAATATACACTGTCTCAAAACATTTTTAGAAAAGTGACTCACATTGATTTTTAAGCTGATCCAGTGAAGCATCTTCCTTTTTCTATTGATTCTTGTTGTTACAACTAGAATTCAGATGAGCTGTAAAAATATCAGAATACTGCAAGAACAGAGAAAGAATTCTATCATTTTTATAACGGCATATTTGCTTTATTTGGTAAATGATCACTTTGAGTGGTATGTACCAGCACACTCTTCAAAAGCTTTTTCTCTGCCAAATCAAGGCTGCTGTCCAGCCCCCTGCTGTAAGAGGGTCAACACCTGATCTCAAAGAAGTCAACGTCAGCATTTACCTTGAGTTACACAAGGCTGTAAAGAAACTGTTGTATATTTTACAAAACCAAAGGTCAACATTGAAAGTGCCTATCCTTACATTAAAATCACTGACCATGTTTCCATAAGTTTCTTCACACTGTACTTCCAACTAAAATTCTTCAGACCAATAAAAAGACTCTTTGATAGTAGCGACATATGCATTTATTTATAAAGAGAAAACTGAATTAAAACTGTAATGCTAGTTCAGGGGGTGAAATTGAGTTCTTTTAAGCTGAAAAAAATAACATTTACTATGGAAAGAATACGGGAAGATAGCATTTGAGAACTAATTTACAAATGCTTAGAAAGAAAAGTTTGTTGTTGTTGTTCACATATCAACTTAAAGGTTTTTGCATACCTCTTAGTTTTGCAAAATATCCAAGGGCACTGCTGGGAGACGTTCATCCTGAGCATTTGAGATGACTACAGAACATCTGTGCTAGTAAGTAGGATTCCTACTGCAGCTGATGGGAATAATTTCTCATATTGCCAAGACTCCAAATGGGTCATAAGTTAATCACTATGACTACACACAAACTTACATTCTTTGCCTTGCCACATCCTAAATATATGCATGTCTTATCAGATGTCTCTGAAAACTAAAACACAGGAGGCTGGTTTGTGCTGGAGTCTCTCTACTGCATAGTCAGGCCATGCCCAGTGCTGAACTCCAGAGCAAAAAAATTAGGAGTGCTCCTGGGCCTAATGTTTACATACTTAAATTGTAAAATAGCATCACTCCGACAGCTGCATGAATTAAAATACCAATTTAGTTGCATGGGCGCAGAGTGCAATTTCAAAGGGCTTGATAAGCCAGTCAAATAACAAAATCAAACTTTCTGGACATTTGTCACCAGCAAGTATCATTTTCACCATCAAGTATTTACATGCTGCCTCCTGGTGCCAACACCGTTTGAAAAGCGTACATTGCTGCAGCAATAAGTTTTACATCATTGCACCCTGTTGCAAAGTACTGTTGAAGAAAACTGGATCTTTGCATTGGTTGCAATGAGCTGTAATGTGCTACTTGTTAGGTAATGACTGGCAATTTCAAAAGTTGTCAGGAAATCAGTTTTCATGTAGAATGTATTAATTGTGACATATGGTTACCTTATTCAGGCATTTCCTTATTTAAAAGAAAGAAAAACATAGAAACTTTAATTTTTTTTGTTCTTGTTTTAAATCCCATGGTCTCCTGATGTTAAAAAAAAAAAAAAAAAAAGAGAGAGAGAAAAAAGAAAAAGGAATATTTCAAGTCCTTGCAGCTTTAGGTCTACCAACATATGTATTTCACCATAATACTTTCTACTAAAACACACTCCCTGTGGTTGTGAAGTATTTGGATATATGCTTTGACAAAACACACAGCAAAGAATCTTGACTGTTAATCAGCAGCAAAATAAACAGAATAAGGAAAATCTTATTACAATAAGATACAATTTGGGACTAATATAATAGGGATAGGGGAAATGCTTTAAGATATAAACAAGATTTCACTGTACTGAGGCAGGTAAGGGCTGCAGGCCAATCCATCTAATGAATCTTCCCTTACAACAAAAAGATCCAAGAAAAAAGATAAGAGTAGAGATATGGTCATTTCCAGGACCCACAATATGAACACAGACTTTTTTTAATATTTATGATTTCTGGCTTAGATGAGCAATCGTGTGACCTCTAAGCAGCCAACTGCTAAGCAGAAATAGGATTAAAATTTCTTAAAAGCACTCAGGTTCCTCTATCTCAGCGAGGAAATATGAAGGTGTGGGCCTGCAATTCAAGATGAGTGGATCACAGCCTACCAGCGTTAATGCACCAGTCTAATCAGCAGTATCACAGGGATAGTGAAGACATAAGCTAAGTGGACAGATGAAGGTGGCCAGCACCTTTATAATAGGTGAGACTGATGCAGCGAAGTTGCTGATACAGGCTACCAGATTTTCACCATCTTCTTTGTTGCTGCCTCCTCCGACCAGTGCTCCTGAGGGAGATGCTGACACAGACGTTCTTCCTTTGGGATGCAGCTGCCCACGTGTGGCCCAGCTCCTCCTGCTGCCTTCCAGGTGGGAGGATCAAGGAGGTGAAGGTAAGGAAGAGGAGAGCTGCTGCTCCTCCACCGGCTGTCAGGAGAACAGGGAAGGCTGTTGGGGAGTCAAGAGTTGGGTTGAAAGGCTCCCGCTGAAAGGAAATGCCAGTGAGGGGGAAGTATGGTGACAAAGCACAAAAAAAAAATATTTTACCTGGCATTTACTGTTTCTACAGGCAAATGAGGAGAAACAGCAATCTGCAGATATGCTATTAATTTTGCATTTTTTTCTCATAACAGCTCCAATACTTTTCCAGCTACAGTAGAAGGTAGATACATAGAAATGGAAAACACCTGCTATTTTTCAGATCAGACGATCAAAATATCACATTTTTTCTCAAACAGAACAGTTTATGTTTTCATGTGAATCAAATAATTTATATCTTCTACACATGTTGGGCTTTTGTGCTCTTTCCTCGATTTCTGGAAACACTGTCCTCCTTTTACCTCATATGAAGTATTGTGATTCAATTGTTTTTCTTATGAGTGAGAATTACTTTTATCCTTTACACCAAGCATACAACATTATGTGGTATCTTCAGTCACCTCACAAATTGATAGTAGCAACAGCACCATGCCATCATAAACATAAAGTCAATGCAGCTATGTTTCATATTTTAACATTAAAGTTTGTAAAAAAATTAAAAGCAAAGAAAAAAGGAACAAATGAGGACAAAAATCCTTGTCATACAAAATACCGCACCCAAAATACATGTTTACATGCAAATAAAAAAAAACATTCTTTGGCAAAAATGGTTGATGTTGCAAATATATTCACTGTGAATGAGTATTAGAAGCAGGAGTGTTAAGAATCCCTGAATTTTGCTCTTGAGCTTAATGTTTCCTGTGGCTTTTTAGAATCCCTTCTTTTTAAATGCTCTCCAAGAGAATGCATAAAACCAGGTCCCTACAGTACTCAGATTTAGGAAAACAGTTTATTTTTCTATAGCTGGTTTTTTCTCCAGGAAGGCTTTATGATCTGACATTTTTACATGGACAAAAAGTTAGTTTCTATTGTCAATAATATTCCAAGTTCATACACAGACTGTAAAAACCCAGTTAAATTAATTTCTGTCTTGTGTTTTAAGGCTGCTTGTATTTCAACATGCAAATAGACAATAAATGTGTTATTAAGTTGAGCTCTGTATTTCTTCACAAATCCATAATATCTGTCATTATAATTATTTTTGGAGAGTTCTTGATGTTTAAGCCTAAATTCTCAATCATTTAATTTATTTTAATTTAAATTAATTTAACTTATGGGTTTCCCTCCTTTTTTATCCTCAGTTTCTTTTCTCTTATGCCTACTTTATTCTTTCTAGTTTGGCCTGATACAAAATCCGCTGGACAAGAATGTTTTTTCCAATTTATTTGACTCTGGTTCAGGACCTTTTTTTCTCCAACCTCCTTACTCTTTCTTGCCTGATTTAATTTTCTTATGGTCTCCATCTCTCTTTTTCTCCTTTAACTGATAATCTCCTCTTTCTAGTACCCCTGCAATCTTAACATTCATTTCCTTCGTCTGATGATTTCATTACCTTCTACCTGATCTTCAAAACATATGTTCATCACTGCTTCCTGCTTCAAAGACTCTTGAAAACCTTTCTCCCTTCTTCTGGGCATGCTGTTTTTCTTCCCCTTTCTTGTTTTTCTTCTTTGATTCACCATTCATCTTCAGATGCAGAGGTGTAACATTCTGCCATTTATATAAATGAATGAGGCAAGCATTTTTGTCTGGACGCTCTTCAGCTGGAGGTTTAATTTCTGGACCCATCACCGGACTGTTTGACACTGGGCAAATCACTTCAGCTCTCTGTGCCTCTTCCATTTTCTTCTTATTGCTGGAAATAACAGATTCTTTCTTTTTCGTATGGCTTCTGTGGGAATAAACAGATGTAGAATTATAAAGCAGTCAGACACCATGGTAATAGGGTTATGTAGAAATTTTAGAGTGATGAGAAGTTTGCGGTGTTGTACATACATTTTGTATGGTTTCAGGACAGCAAAGTGAGGCATGTTTGCTATCTAGTGTATTCACAGAGAAAAAGACTGTAAAGGACCTAATGTCGTATTTCAGAGAGTGCAAACACTGGATGTTCATTCTTCTTCACCTTATCTAGGGTACTAATAATACTAAAGATTTATTTCCAAGTTCCAAAGAACCTCAGCACAATCATTAATTATCCCAACTATGCTAGATGTGGAGATGACCTTACAAAAGGATTTGCTTTGAGATTGTCTACAGCTTGTTCTTTCTTCTGGATTCCAGGGGAATAGCAGATTAAAATTCATTATAATTTAAGAAACAAGAACAGTTTTACTTTTCAAATTACTGAGACAAATAAATTATATATGTGTATTGGCTTTGTTCACCATTGTCTTCATAAGTGCAAGGAAGGATAAGTTTCGAAAACTTTGAAATTTGATACCAGAGCTTTATGAAGTTCCAACTCTAAACATCTCAGTCTCATGTTGGGCAACATAGAACTATAATAATAATTTACTTTGTAAGGTGTTTAAGACATATTTTTTTCCCTTCTTCAATGCATTTATCTTATTTCCTCTATTTTTTCATCAAATCATACTGTAGAATCCTTTTTTTTACAACTGATTTTAATTCTCATTTCATAAATATAATTTCATAGCTTTATGAGATGAAACAGAAGGAGGAGGAAAAAAGAAAGAGGTAATTACAAAAACACTTCCGCAGTTATTAGGATTTTATACTTAAATGCTATCCAGAGGGGTGGTTGCTTTTTGGTTTTCTGCTTTGTTTTGTTCTAAAAGTCTGAACAAACTTTAGAAATATTTCTAAAAGCAACTTTCCCTGAGGGAAGGCTATCTTTTTTGCTCTTCATAGATGTTGACACAGTAGGTTTGGTGTTTAATGAATAGGTATTTTTAGCCACCTACAAGGAAGAAGAAAACAGAAGTCATCAAGACGTAGTCAACTTAGTTCAACAAGGCCAAGTGCCGGGTCCTGCACTTGGGCCACAACAACCCCATGCAGAGCTACAGGCTTGGGGAAGTGTGGCGGGAGAGCTGCCTGGCAGAAAAGAACCTGGGGGTTCTAACTGACAAGCGGCTGAACATGAGCCAGCAGTGTGCCCAGGTGGCCAAGAAAGCCAATGCCATCC
>VXBH01003377.1:59808-113382 GCA_013400035.1 Rynchops niger
GATATGGTGTAAGGGAGAACTTTGTAGAGTGGAGTTGATGGTTGGACTCAATGATCCCAAGGGTCTTTTCCAAACTAAATGATTCTATGATTCTAACTTGTAGGTTATTAAACCTCGGGGAGGCAGACAGCATACCAGACACTGTCCATGGATTCCTAGTTGCAAATAAAACTGCATTGTTAGCTGTGTCCGCTTACATTCAATAAGCTAGTGAATTAAACTAAAAGGGGAATTAATGATAATAATAATTTCCTGACCACTGGTTTATATTTGAAATTTATATGTATTGCAACTATCCAATTCTGAATTAAAAAAAAAAAACAAACCTTTTTCTGAAACACTAATATGAATAAATGTAATTCCAAGTCTCCAGCATGCTACCATTCAACATGTTAAGAAAAAAAAAAAAAAAAAAGAAGTAGATTTTGGATAAGAGATAACCACAAGATGATTCTCTAGCTTCCAAGGCACACAGAATAAATCATACAGATATGCAAACATGTCAAATCAAAGTGAATTCTTTCAGGTAAGAGCTCTTTATTCTGAAACTAGAGGAAGATGAAAAAAAATGAATAATAATTGTGAGATGTAGGTCATAATTCTGTTCCACTGGTTTTGGTAGTAAAAGGCTGTAAGGTATGGTTGCAAATGTGTCAGCAGCTATACCATAGTGTATTAAACCCAGCATGTGTCATAAAGGGATTGCCTTAGATAACCCATTTTATAGAGTGTCATTGTTTCAATGTAAAGTTTTCATGTAAAGTTTTCAAAAGAAAGATGAAAAATGCTATAACTAAACTCACACTTTCTCTCTTCTTTTACTGTAAAAAAAAAAAAAAAAGAAAGAAAAAGAAAGGAAAAAATAAAGTACCGTAAGATCTTCACCAAGGAATTTTGAGCTTCAGCATAACTTGGGCAAAGAGCTCTGGGAATTAATATATTATTTTTTCAATATGTTAGTACAAGTTGATTTTCACAATTTGATCCCAATAGTGAATTTTGTACCTCTTCCCAGTTAGAAGGGAATGATTGTACATTATTCTCTGTCCTCTTCCTCTAGAAGCTAGAGACCACATTGATGGGATGGTTGTGTACATCTACGTACATGGTTACATGATGAACAGACATTATTTTCTCCAGTAGCTCTATACCCACGGTAACACAAACCACATGAAGTATTTATTTTATGTGGCATTTTTAAGTCCATTTGGAAGCTGAGAATGGATCATTATGGAAAGAAATAGTACAACTGCAGAAAATTCTTTGATACAGAATCATGGTTTCCACTGATACAGTCCCATAACTGCCCAGTTTGGAGTGAATGGTGAGGAGGAAGGGAATGTAAGAGAAGGTAGCACTGCTCTGTGTGGGTGCAGTGGTGTGGATGTTTCCAGCAGTGACGGAGTTTCCCCAGCAGAGTCTGGGCAGTGCACTAAACTTCATGTTCCTCTGGGGAACTAATCAGATTCATGAAGGAGACGAAACCGATCCTTTGAGTGTGGAAAGATCATTGAAGACTATTGTAAAAATAAGATAATAAAATACTGAAGTGAAAGACTGGAGCAATTCAAAGCTTCACGGGATCTGATTTTTATTTTTTTTTTCTAAATACAGAGGACAACTGCAGGAAATCAGGACACTCTTTAGAGTATATCTGACAGCAATGTATATTATTATGAGGAAGCTAATCAGAAGGCAAGTCTCTGATACAGATTCTGTAGCACTTTATGTGAGATGGTTTTCATTTGATGCAGGTAGAGACTGAATTTTAAACTGTATTTGATAGAATGAAGCATAATGCACACTACATATGTGCAACAGAGAGGTATGTTTTTAATCAAAGACTCTGAAAAAAGTAATTAAGTCTGTAGGCACATGATAGTTGTGTTTCTAGTTCTGCAAGGAACTCAAGGGAGAACTCGGTATTAGGTGAGATTTCCTTTAAGGAAGATAATTCCGTAGTTATTACAGAAAACTGTACTCATAAAAAGGACACATAAAGCTCATTTAAAATAAGAAAAGAGATGGAAATGCTTTATACTGGCTTCAAATGTAAACAAACAATGAGAAAGCTATTAAGACGTGTTGCCTGCATCAAAAGCACAGGCCAAATAAAACAGATGATTCTGTATTGCTGGCATAGAAAACTAAGACTCCCAGACTGGGATGTTTAAGACAAACTGTAAAAGGGGACTTTGTTCTTCATTTTTATTTTCACTCCACCTGAGAGCACCTTCTGGAAGATCTGCTAGCTTGCTGGGTGATTGTTATTGGATATGTTTTTCTAGCCATGATATGCTCAATATAATAATTAACATGTAAATTAGAACTTAGTTTAGTAAGTATGACTTAAAATATTTGCCAGGGAAATAAAGGCTTTTACATATAATCCTCTTTCCCAATCCAACACTTCAGTTAAAAATAAAGTAGTACAGTCAAAGTGCACAGAAGTATATTCTGTGTAAAAGCAGAAAGATTCTGATTAGGTCTAGTTATTATTTGTGAACATTTTGTTCAATAAAAAAAAACAAATGAACAAAACAGACCTGCAAAGTGATTTTTGTATAGCAAAAATCTAGTGCCAGATGCTGGAAACGTGCAAAACCACTGAAGAGGCAGAAAAGACAAAATAATAACAAAATAATAGGGATCTGGTGGTCATAGATGCGTCCAAAGAAAAAGGTCTACATCTGTGATGAAAAAAATGATACATATATCAGTTTGTTACAGGAAATAGTCTTACAGTTATTCAAGGTCATTTGCCACAGAAAATAGCAGAATACTAGAAGAAAGGAAATTAACTGTAACTGATTCTGTTATTTTTCTTTAGACACACATAACAAATGCAAGAGGACTATGACTTGTGGTATAATCAAAGAAAGTGGAATCATTTTCACACAACAATTATAGAGGCAATGCTCTATCAGAGCCTCAAAAGTGTTCAAACAATGGTGTGGGGAAATATAGGTAGTGAAGTCACACACGGTGATTGTAGTTACACATTGCTTCTAAGTATTTGGAATTTCACTCTATATGTGTAGTTTAGAAGAGTACAGATTATAAAGTGATGTAAACATCTTAAACAGTATAAAAGTACTAATGGTGGGCTTGCTGAGGTGATTGGACAGTAGTAAATCTCCTTGTAAAGATTTCTTCTTCCTGGAGGTTTTTACTTTGGTGGGATCATGTCTGTTTGATTCATACTAAAAACTGGTAGCAAAAATACTTCCCCACCTCCACCTCAGGAGTAAAATATGCAGAGCAAATTAATTACTCATTTTGGGACCCTGCATATCTAAGCAATAAATTCTGGTTACTTCATAAAGACAATATGTTTTGAATAAAAAAATAAAAACACTTGTATAACACAAAAAAAATAGTTGTCACTTATTTCTTCATAATGTTTGCTAATAAAGCCTTAAAAGGTGCATAGTAAAATGTCAATGAGAAGGTTAAGTTTCCATTTTCCAACTTCATTTTCATCATCTGCTAAATGAAAATGTACCATCCCTATAGAACAATTAGAGAAGATTTTTTTTTTTTTACATGCTTTTATTTCCTTTCACTATGTAGTTTAGCACTTATCAGCTCCACTAATTGTAGAAACTGGATTCAGTCTCAGAGGAGGCTTCACATTGCATTTCAGTAGCAATGCACCATTTTCCAAGGTAGAGGCTTATAGTTTTAGATACCTGGGGGAGGTGGAGGAGGAGGTGCAAAAAACCCTTCAGAGACTGACAGTGCAATATTGCAATACCAATTTCTTCATTTTTCTTCACACCATTATAGCTGGATCCCTCCAGCAACAGGGAAGCCAGCTGCAATGTCATTGTTCCCTGCAATGCTTCAATAAAAGAAATAGAATATGTGTGAAAAGTGTAATGAAGAGAGAGTGAGGAAGAGATCTAGGTTAATGTAAAGTTAAGGTTCAATAAAGAGTGAGTGAAATTCCAGATAATCTTTACAGTTCTTCAATTAGAAGCATATATGTAGGTATAGTTTCAATATCAGGAAACTAAGGTGTCAACCCTGTCAAACAGGATAAACAGTAAGTAGGATTATTCAGTTTGTAAATTGAAGCATAGGTAGGACACCTTTCTGGATCGAAGCCTGAGGCGTTTTGTTATTGGTATGTCCCTAGCTTAGTTTCTTTATCCTCCCTCACTCATACACACACACAGATGGAAACCTCAAAAAAAAGTTGAGCTGCTTTGTTCTCTGTTGGAACATAGATGTTTGTAATGTTCTTACAGAAGTTGATACATATACTGAATTTAAGTCCTAATAACTACACCAAAGAGATAGATTTTTCACATTATAGATACAGTCAGTATTTAAGTAGCAAAGACTTTGAAAACTATTTTCATTGCTTCTGTATATTGAGTATGATACTTAGGTTGAAGTTGTGGTAGAAGAACTGTTACTAGAAGAACCAGGAAATCATATAAAAAAGATGGAATGGACCTTAATTAATTCTCAGTCTTATTTTAAGATGGCTGAAGGCAATGATGGCTGAAACAGGCAGTTATATATGAAGAATTCTGCAACATATGTTTTTAGGAAAAATGAAGGCAGTGAGGAGAATTGATGAATTTAAAGCTAGAACAAAACTAATGAAATAGTGAAAAAAAATATTGTGTTATGTGCGATACCAAAGTATAAACTCCCATTAATAAAACTGGGGTACTATGTATACAAAGTCCTAGTGAAATCAAGGCCCAGTGTGTGATCACTATATACACATTTACCAAGATGGACTAACTTCTTAAGGGCTTAACTTCTGCAGAGAGTAAAAGGCCAAACAACAACCATGAGCGAATATAAAAGTTGCCTAACTCTCCCCCTCTACAGTCCTGTCATGGGACATAAACTGCCATTCAGAATCATTGATTTAGACTAAGATGATGATCACATTTTGGTCTTTGTATGTAAATGCATGACAGGATACCAACCACAGACAATCCTAGCGAGTGTCAACATATACAGTGTCAGAGGTCTACCTATATTTGTAAACAACATGATCAATACCAAAGTCTTAGAGGCCTTTCTGAAGGTTTCTTCTTAAATTATCTTATACTGACAAAATATAGCCAGTTTGATTTAATAGCGAGAACACAGCTTGCAGCAGCTTGCAGCTAAATCCTTTTAAAATTGATTGTTGAAAAAAAAATAACGAAGTTTTGTCAGTTTTTGTACCACATACTTTGTTTATTGTTTTCTTTGCTTGCTAAACTTGAGCTATAAGTAACCTTTTCCCTTTGAGGCAAATTCAATGAATTAAGATCTTCATAATTTATTAGTTAACCGCTGCTTAGTAGGATTCACTGAAACCTGGAATGTAGTCACATAGGAGGACTATTCCTGAGTAATGTATTTACAACTGTAACAGTAGGAAAGTGAAATGTTGCCAAACTGAAACAGGTAGCCATCCCTTACAGGTGGTGAAATTCTGGAACGTATGTTCTTAGGAAAAATGAGGGCAGTGGGGACAACCCATGAATTTTAAGCTAGAATGATAACTAATGAAATTATTAAAGAACAAAAGGAAAAAGCCCAGTGAGTCAGGTACTATTATTATTCAGCCAGTAGAAGTATTTAACACAGAAAATACCGTTTACCTAAAGAGATGAAATTTTCAGTCCCGCAGCTTCCTTACTGTATTTACAATCCAGCATGCCTGTTTCATGGTCACACCTGGGGTCCCAAACATCTTTGCTTCCCGATAGTTGTGTTGCTCACAGCTCTTGGGGTACCCTGGCAGGCCAGTTCCTCCACCCACCAGACGGAGGGCTTCCTCCCAGGGCCACATCACTTCCAATCTCTGAGATTTCACACATCAAAAACAAGGGTATGAGAGGAGACCATCTAAGGCTTCAGCTTGACATGGAGTCTTGAATATGATCAGGATGTGTATACAGGTGATGCAAACAGGGAAGTCCTTAGAAATCCCAGAGTACAAGCATAACTAAGGGTTTATTTGGGGTATTGTTGTAACCCCCAAAGAGAAGATTTTGTAGTGAATAGCTGTCTTTGTGCAGTATAATTTTTTCAGTATGAGTGCTACACATTTCTCATAGGTCAGACCAGCTCACTTTACCCAACAGAAGCTGCTTAACTTTCAAGAGCAGCTGGGGTATGGCTTTCCAACAAAATGGGAGATTTAGAGTGTGAGGATTTCCTGTCAAGCTGCTGGAAAATATAACTGATTTAGATTGCCTACAGCTGGATTGCAGCTGAATAGTCTGAAGGTATCTTTAGGAGAGACTTCATGATCTTGATCTTTTTCAGCTCTTTCAGGCTGATGCTCTGTGCAGCTTAGCTCCGAAAACAATCTTCCTGTGTTTCCTACAGGAGTTTCTTAATATTTATCAAGTCACTTAAGATTGTCATCTGAAATGACCCTCAGGCTGCATTTGTTATGAGTGTTTTATGTACATAATGGTGCTGAATTTATAGAGCAGAAAGAACTGCATTCCAAGTCAAAAAGAGAGGAAAAATGAAAAGCAATCTCTAAATTTCCTTCCTCAGCACTGAAAGGTTGTATCATTTCAATAGGCATGCAACAATTTGAGTAGGTCTGTAACTGAAAATAGATCACAGGTAGGGAAAATACTTCTCTTTGTTTTCATTATAATAGCTTCATGAGAGCTAAACAGCAGTTGTAAGCATAGTGTTTAGTTATTTAAATCTCCATTAAGCAGCAGTAATGTTTCTCTGCTGGCACAGCTAGATGATGATTTAAAAAAAAAAAATGTTCTTTTTAGGTAATTGTGACTATATTGCAGCATTCTCTATTTCATAAGGTGAAATATGGAGATTGGTTAATTAATGACCTGGTTTGTATAACACAGAAATGGATGCTCTTACAGCCTCATTCAAACAAACATCTGTGCTGCAAAAATTCTGCTATCCCACCTTAGACAAAACACATTATCTTTGCCGACAAGGAACTGAAGTAAACCTGCAAATTCTTTCACTTGTGACAATATATTGCTGGTTTCAGCAATAATCTACTGACCACAATAATTTCATGCCTGAGAGATGACCTTCTCATTACTGTCACGTCTACAGCTATGAGACGGCTAGAAATCTTCCAAGTAGATCACTTCCTACATATTCAGCAAACCATACATGTTTTAGCACACATCTTATGTCTTTTATTGACAGATAGAACCTTTAAAGTAGATTATAACATGGCATCTAATGTGCTCTTGGTTTGAGGGCCATGGAGCCAGTTTTAATAAGTAGCAATTTATTGGACTGACTCTTCTTCAGTCTGTTCCATTTTGCTCTTTAAACATGCTGCTTTCTGTGATACATAACATATTACTCTACCCATTGCTCCCAGTAAAGGATCACTGCTGAATTTCAGAAATTAACTCTTTTTTTTTTTTTTTTCCAGTTTCTGCTAACCTCTTCTTAAGCCATCCTCTCTGCTCAATTAAGAATCAAATCTGTATTCCGCTTAAACCATAATAGGTTAGGAATTTATCAAGATTAATTATTAATATTACTTGGCTGTAGAAAATGAATTTGCTGGTTTTATTTGTCATTTGCACAGATTCTTCTTTCTCCTGTTAGCTATGTGACAGATGTGACACTAACAATGCACATGTTCTATAAACAACTCTTAAAAGGCAAGGTATTGTTTAAAAAAATCAGACATCTTAGATATGAACATAATATGAAACAGAACTATTTCAAACTTAGTGTAGCAGATGATCCTTTCCTAGTAGAGAATTTCTGAGAGAAGATTACCCATAGATCCATCCATTTCATTTTTTTTTTTTAACAGTTCAGCTCAGCGAGGCGAAGCTTAAAATATAAAAGCAAAGCAAACCAAATGAAATAAAATCAGTAATATAGCATACATAACCATCAGCACAAACACGCATCTAAAGGAAAAAAATTACTTAGCAAGAAAAACTTATGGAAAATTGTGGTTGTGAATTCAGGGAAAGAAGATCTCCATGGACGTCCTTGAAAAGGTAAAAAAGCAGCAGTTGTGCAGCTCTTCCAATTCTATCTTTCCAACATGAACTGCAACCTGCCTTGTGGACATGATTCATAAGAAAGGAAAAAAAAGATGTTTCTTATGACAGTTCAGACACTGTCTTTTGTTCTGATAACAAATCTTAACCAAGTAGTAGGTTAAGTATTTCAGAAGAATTGCACAAGGTGGTAATGCAAAGTTCTTATCAGAACATTATCAGAACATGCTAAGCAGATGTACATGACCAAGAAGTGAGAGCAGTAAATATGTTTCCCTATGCTGGAAAGTCTGACACAAGTCAGTAATTTGAAAACAAAAAACAAACAAACAAACAAAAAAACCCAAAAAGCTGGGGCTTGCAAATATTCTTATTATCAGGCAAAAATTTGACAAATAACTTTAGACAAAAACACTCATGTTTTGAAGAAAGTTGTGATTTTTATTGTAAACATGTTTTTTTAGGATAATTGTAAATCAGTCCAATACTGATATGTGTTTCAATACAAAATATATGTTGGTAATAAAACTTTACTTATTGCTGAATAAAATTAACAGAATCCTGAGACCATATGAGGCCACATCACATTCTAGTTCTCTGAAAATCCATTATGTCAAAGAGACCACTGTGCAATCTTAACAAGTCCTGGTTTAATAATAGTGCTTCTGATGGACCCACACCATACTGTGTAGTACAAAATTCTCTGTAAGGACTCAGTCAGGACACAGGGTGGTGTTGCAGCAGTCTGGCTATGTGCAGTTACAGTTCAGAGGGAAGACAGGTAGCATTGCCAAGGTTCTGCGAACCTTCTGGGAAGCTTGGTTTAGTATGGAAGTCTTAATAGAGCATGACCTTGAGCGAAGAGGCAGGCAATTTGTGAGAGACTTTCGGTATGAATGCTTGCTCAGCAGTACTTTGAAAAGATCCACCCATGCAGGTCACACTATGCTTGAAAGGTGCAGAGTAACGAGGTCCTTATATTCCAACCTGAATAAAAGACATACTGTATAGTGCACTGCTATTTTTACCATTTAGGATTTTCAGGTTATTCCTGACTATAATCTACAACTCATATAAATCCTGAAGTTTCACAAGGAAGTACTAATTTTGTGGTCAGATTTTTTTTTTTTAAGCTTAGAGTTCTAGGTACTCTAAGCTGAAATTGGAGAAATCTATGAGTTTCTCCAATAAAACATTTACTGGGGTCTCCTTTCATAAAATTTCCTAAAAATCCTATGAAGCATATTTTCCACAAGCTGCTGTACTCTTTCAAACCATGTTCAAAGTATATACTTCATCAATTATTAGTCTGCTCTGAAGTAGTCTTCAAAATTTTTAATAGCTGTCCTTTGCATGCTGCATGTGTTCAGCTGAAGAACTGCTAAAGTTGTAAGAAAGATATTTAAGATTTCAAGGTAATTCTAATAATTCACTATCTAAACCTTTTCTATATCCACTTCCTTAAACATGGTGTAAGTCTGAATCCTCTGTTTGTAAGTTCTACAGACTGAAATTATTTTTGCTGAACAGTGGTCGTACTGTTCTTACAAAAAGTTTACACAGTTGACAAAACTAGCTAGCAAGAAATATAGTTGGTGGAATAAAGATAAAGTGTTTTATGAAGTATGTTGAGCTTTACCAGTATACTATACAAAAGTTAACTACTGCTATCCTGGTCATTTGTAATTTAAGGACATGGGCAACCGTATTCTTGATGTGAAATATTGCTTAACATTCATGGAAATCCATATCTCATATTCTGCTGTGCTACCTTGTCCATGTTTAGCCTAAGTGCTTTCTATGACAGATTATTGATGAAGAACAAGTTTGAGAGAGAAATATTAAATCCCACTTATTTAGCAAAGAAGCTGAAGGGAAGATCTGCACAGCCCCCAGAGTAAGCTGGAATAGATCCATATGTCTTCATATTGTGCTTGGCTACCAACAATGCCAGGCTGCCATTGCCACTTATACAAGCTGTGGTACAACTCTAGCATTAGGTTCTTCACCATCTTGTGTAACACTATCTTGGTCCATCTATACTGGGCTTTGAAAGGACTATTGCAAAACAGCTGCAGGAGCAGAAACTATCTGGGTTCAAGATGTGGCCCTTTTTGTTACTATTTCCTATAAAATAATGATTGCGGTGAAATTAGTTTACAGAATTCATGCTTTTTTCTACGATACT
Source organism: Rynchops niger (assembly GCA_013400035.1). Taxonomy (NCBI): domain Eukaryota; kingdom Metazoa; phylum Chordata; class Aves; order Charadriiformes; family Laridae; genus Rynchops; species Rynchops niger. Next base: position 69,988 of record VXBH01003377.1, read on the forward strand.
ACTGAAAATATACTATAAATATACTAATAAATGGTACTATAAATATACTGTAAATATACTAATAATTGACAAGATATTGTCAGTATAATTTCCATTTATGTAAGGAACACTTTTTCTAAACTGTCTAACCATCTTAGTTTGCCATGGAAGATCAATATTTTTAATAATGAGGCAGCTTCATATTTCTAAGGAATAAATCTTTTAGCAGTTCATTCTTGCCTTGAGATGGTGTTACTTTTATTTTTTTTCTCTTTCAACTAAAGTTCCTGTATGATCATTAAGCCATAAACCCACTACACTGTTTTTATAGACACATTTGGAAGTGTTTACTCCATGTCCCCATACCCGTATAGATTTCCAGTGACAAGTATTATTTATTTCTATGTTGGATAACATCACTTTCTCTTGAAGGTCAGAGAGCACGTTTACACTATCCACATGAAGCTTCTGGGAACAGCAATGAACACTTTACACATAGCTGGAAGACCCATCAGGAAGATCTGAGATTAAGACAGGGTGTCATTTCATTGCACTATGAAAGCTTTGTGCAACCATGTCATAAGTTGTATATACAGTTCTGGACTCAATGATAAGAAGGATGTAGCAGAAAAGTTACAGTGGATGATCATGAAGATTATTAATATGATTGAGGGTTATAAAAATCAAGAAAATGTTGACTAAGATGAAAACAGAAAAATTTTGCATCAAATTAGAGATAACAGGTGCTCCATAAAACCTATTATTATTAAACAAGGTAAAAGGATTTCTTTAGAGATCAGGTAGCAAACTTCTGGAAATTGCTGCTACAAGGCAGTTGTGGAAGCAGACACAGTAGCAGCAGATTGAAAAAGGCAAAATCATGGTCCACAGCCCCACGAGTAATAAATAAAAAGAATAGGGTGGTATTTTATTTACCTTCTAGTATCTCTAATGCAATAATTGTGCAATAGGAGGGAATTAAAAAAGCTGGCAAGATCTGAGCATTTTCCCTGACTGGCACGCCACTGTTGAGGCAGAACACAAGGCTAAATAGATTGCTGATCTCACCAGCAGCACATTTCTTAGATCCTTCTCATAGCTTTTCCTGTAATGTAAAAAGGTAAGTTAAAATAGCAATTTACGGCAGTTGCAAATTGCCTGAAGCCTAGATTACCTTCACCAACTGACTAAACTGTAAACAGTTAATCATTTCAGCTAAGTCTGTTCCTTCTCTTGAGCTATTACAAAAGCTTCACAAGGCTTGTTTTTTGTTTGGTTGTTGGTTTTTTTTAATAAAATCTTTATAAAACCAGCTCAGAACAGAAACTAGATTTGTTAATTTAAGAAGGATGCCTACTTTTCCAACAAAGATAAGTTTTACAAGATGTCTAGTTCATACAGTTTTGATTTCAAGCTAGGTTGTTTTGGTATTTTTTTTTTAATCTTCTGCGTCCTTAACCAAATAATTTGGTAAAAAGATTGAATCCCTTAATAGGATGGATTTTTTTTTCCATTAACCATGTCCCTTCTTGTGGAAATCAAAACATGGAGAAGGGTAAAAAGAATTGGTGTTTTGTGAAGTTGAGACAAGGATGAGGAGTTCGTCTCAGAGTATCTTCCAGTACCCTCCTTTAAATCTAGCCAATGTTAATGAAGGTTGAACCTGGGCTCACTACCAATGTGGTTGAAAATTCATTGTGTGCTCTCAGATTGATGCATACGAGCATAAAAGATCCCAGAGCTACTCAGTTTTTTTTAAGATGTCCTTGTCTTCCATTTGCAAAGTCCCTACTGCACAGAAAAAAAAAACAGGTCACTTTAGCATGATACTGCAAATGTCAGTGGACTGTCTGTATTGCTTTTTCATAGATTTGAAAAAATCGTTTTGACCATGTCACAACTCACATAACTATAATAGGTCAGAAGTACTGCTGAATGATGCAGTTCGCAAAGCTTAGTTTTCTCTGTAAGTCTTAAATAGAAACATTTCTTGCATCCTGTTCTTGAAATATTGACCATCAGGCACTGATCCTAATTTTCTATCTAATCAGGGTACAGAAACCGTGCCTGTGGTGAGTCATCTGTCACAGAGTTCCATTAGCAGATTTCACTTATTGACTAGTAAAAGAAGTATTCACTTTCCTGAGATTGTTAACAATCTATAGAATAATATGCAATATGTCTACAATTGCCATTAACAGAAGATTGATGAGGATAAACCTAATTTGTAACAAAGTTAATGGTTTGCAAACATTTCATAAATAAAAGACAAGCCTGACTCAAAGAGCATCTCCTAATGAGTATTTCAAACTTTATTGATAGCAAGAAGTTAAATAATAACTACTATGAAGTAGTAATATTGTTTTAGCGGTATGGTTTAAAGATGGAACAATCTTCTTGTGATCTTACCTCAATAAACTCTCTTCACTAAATCAACACTGTTCTATGATGTTTTAAGGCATATTGCCTGATTTCTGAACAAAAGCAATCAAAAGTATGAAGTGCGGGTGTCAGTTCTTTTATGTTTACAGATCCATGCAGGTCCAAGAAACATAGATGAACGAAATCTGTATGTATCAAAATATTGACACTTGTGTCATTTGTCAAGATGAACTTTGGTAATGGATGTGGAAATGCAGCCAGTTAATATTAAAATGATTTTTTTTTTTAAGTAATAATAGAAACAATAATTTTAACATCGTAATAGTATCTATACTTGTGCTATTAAAACCAGAATTATTTTAAATCCATTTCATTGATCCTTCAGTTAATTGTTAATGCTTTGACAAAATTTAATAATTCATCTTTTGCATGTATTTATTTGACTGGGCATTATTTGTCTAACAGTTAAGTAGATATTTACTTAATTCCCTTCGTTTTAATTTTGAATATAAAATTTGTTTTTTCCAATATTGTAAGAAACTGATAAACTTAATGTTGAGTTTTTCACTGTTAAAACTTTTTTTTCTTGTCTCAGGGAACAAATGTATAGTAGTCTTCATCTTCAGTCACAGAGCTTCAACAGAATCCAGTAGGAATTGCGTAAGCATGTGAGGTTTTCCATTTTCAGTTTTTCCGTTGAGAATATCTCAGTCACATTTACGCAATTCTGCTGGATGTCAGAATGGTTCTTTTCTTGTTGCTCATCAAAACATTTATCTTTCTGCAAAAAGAGACATCTTCAGAATAATTGTAAGAAATGGAATAACCATTACTATCTTTTCACTGAGTGGGACAACATTGTTATAATAGACCTGATTACTAATTGCTTTATAGCCTAATTTCTAGCTATGTGAAGGAAGGTTTATGTTAATCAGCTACTCAAGCAGGAAATAATTATATGTAGTCACTAAAAACAACTGTTTTCCCCAGTCATAAGAAATATTTATTATATAAGGAGTCTTTAGAGAATAAATGTATTCACTCACAATAATTTGTGAACCTGTTTACATTTACTTTTTGGAAAAATCTGATGACAAATAAAATGAGAAGTGATTTTCCATATTTTATAAGAAACTCTTAGAAGACATGTCTTCACTAATTGTTAAATAATAATCAGGCAGATCTTTATTGAAGTTGCCTCGGTTGCCTAGGGTTTTTTATTGACATCACTTTTACTATTCAAAGTTTCTTTAGATTGTGTTGTCTTTGTATTCATCTTGCGAATTTCACATTTTCAACAGCTTGCTTTCAGTATAATAGTTAGTAATTTTTTGCACACTTAGAAACAAATTCTTACTGTTAAAAGTCAGTTTAGACCCAGTGAAGTTAATATACCTGCAATAATGTAGCTGGCTGGGGTTCTGGTTCATAATTCCAGGAGAGTCACAGTTTGCTGAAAATATGTGGTTATAACAATGGCAACAAGATCACATGTTTTGTTGAACATTTATTTTCTGTATTATAGTTCATGTTCAACAAACTCCTTTCCCCTTGGCCAGACTAGTCAAGACAGCTCTTGTAAAGGGAACAGATCATAAAAGATATCTTTGAGAACTATGTCTTTTATTGAGCCTCAACAGTCCATGAAAATATGCCTCAGGAGCGATTAAAACCCACTTTGGTTCTCATTGGCCTAGGGTGTGATACCATCAGCCATTTCTGCACTTTGATTTCTCCACTGCCAGCTGAGGGATATTTTTGAACTGTTCTTCCTTCCCTGCTACAAGCTGTGCTGGTAGCACAACACAGTGTTTATTTGCCTAATGACTCTTATCAGACCAGGAAAAAAAGTACATTATTTATTTATTTAGATCAAACTGTATGAGAAGCACTGGATTTTTATGCCAAAGAGGACTTCAATTTTTGGACTAATCAAGGTCAGTGAAGCTGGCTGCAGGAAGGGGGAGGTGCAAGGAAAGAGGAAGAAAAGAAAAGTAATTCCCACGAGAAGAAAAAGTGAAAAGAAGTCAGCTGTTCTGACTAGAACTGAATATTTCTTCCACAGATATTTCATGTTGGGCATTTAAAAGAAGCCTATTCATTGTATTCTTAAACTAACATTTGGAAGGGGGAGGGAAGGGCATAGATTAGTGGTGTGGAAAAGGTGTTTTAACAAACTTTGAACTGGAAGCAGGTGTATGGATATAAAGGCATGAGACAGCACAGATTTTCATGGAATTATAGAACAGTTAGCGTTAGAAGGGACCTTAAATATCATCTAGTTCCAACCCCCCTGCCATGGGTAGGGACACCTCTCACTAGGTTGCTCAGAGCCTCATCCAGCCTGGGGCTGGATTTGGAGGGTGTCCGCATTAGTCCACAGAAGCACAATTGGGTTTATGTCCCAGAGCAAGACAAGAGCGAAAGGAAGGACAGTGTGGTGGAGAGGCTACAGTCGCAGAATCAGAAAGCGTTGAGGTACCTGTGTGCAGCGGACTGTTGAATGGACAGAGGAGGCAGCAGACTTTACAAGGATTTGTGTCCAGAGTTGATGGAGGCAAAAGGCCATTTCCTATAATAAATAACCTCTAGGATGCAGTTGGAAAGACCTTCACTCATAGAGAGGGAAGAAGCCTCCAGTACCAGATGATTATAAGGTTTTCATTATGCGCCTAAAACTACATCTTTGCACTGACCTTAGCTATGTAAGACAAAATGAGCTACAAGAAAGAACTCTGTTCCTTTACACTGTTTAGTTAAAGTTGTAACCTACCTATTAATTCATGTTCTTGTCTTCACTTTTTTTTTATCTGTCTATCCTGTAAGCCTGAAAAACACAATGAGAAATTCTGTACACTTTGTTATGCCATGACAGATCAAAATTAAGATTTAAATGAGTTTATTAATGGTCTTTATTCAGTATTTTCTTCTAGGGAACACAGTATCAAGTTATCAATGACGTGACGTGAATAATACATTGCAAGAAACAATTTCATGAACAGTCCTAAATCTTAATTCTTATGCTCAGCTGCAAAACAGGTTGTAACTGTCTTGCAAATAAGGAAAACCTACATTCGTTGGACACATCATTAATGAATAACTCAACAAGTCTTAAAGAAAACTGAGTATCACAATTTAATTTGAAGTAGTCTGTGTTCAAGAGAGACGGGTCTTTTATTGTGACATATCTTATGTCGCAAGGAACACCTTTTAATTTACAAACATGCTTGCTATCATTCCATATTGAATACCACCCAAAAGATAAACTAGTGGGATTGTGGGATAAACTCTGAAGTTGTCAGTGAAGTTGAGAAAGGCAGGATAGAAGGTCTCATTCTTGTATATTGTACAGGCAGAAAAGACAAAAGTTTTATGGGAGTTAGAAAGGATAAATAAATCAAAAAGCCTCAGTTCTGTTCTAAGGCCTAAAAGAGAGATAGATATAAGGCTATGTGAAAATAAAGGCATGTTTTGAATTAAATACGTAAATAAATGCTTTGGTTTGATTTGAGATTTTTGAGGGGTGAGATCACCTGTTTCTTGGAGAAGGGCTAGGAAGACAGGGAGTTAACATATACATCCTACAAGGAAATCTGTTATCAGTAGATCACTGTAGCCTTGGCTGAGAAAATGGATCACATGCGGGAAGACTGGAGCCAGCGTAGAATGCTCTGCTCAGTGCGTGTGCTGCCCTGATCTTCAAGGGACAGACCCAGACGAGGACGGATTTCAAGCTGTCCTGTGGATTTAGTGAAAGCAGAGGTGTATGAACAACAAACTGTTGAACAGAACAAAGCACCTGCAAAGTTTCTTGGAGAAAATTTACTTTGTCCATGTCTGTAGTTTCACAGATGCATCTGTGCACAGATGCGTCACAAGGAGAGGTGAATTATGCCAAGCAGCAGGAACTAAAGGTAAGAAAGTGGGAGCTCATAGAAACAGAGGGAACTGTATCCTGTGTGCTGAATTTCCTGGGAAAAAGGAATAGACACCTCTGACTTAAAAATCCACCTGAATCCATCGCACATAGAAGAATAACTGTAGCATGCAGACAAGCTTGGAAACAGGACTTGCCACCATCAGTAAAACAAGGAGATGAAAGCTCAGAGCTGTTTGTTGTTCAGCCTGTTCTTGAGATAAACACACTAAAAGCTTGTCTGACTATGATTTATGCTGAGGTGTCAGAAAATGGTAACTTTAAACACAGGGCATTATTGAAATGTAGAATTAACAAGAGTTGCCTTTGGTCTAGTTTGTAAAGTCTCTGTTTCATATGACCTGTTTCTCTGAATAAAAGAGGAATAGGAGGTTCACTGAGGCACAGCAGGGGCAAGAACTGAATCTTATACCACAGACATAGGCTTTTTTCATGTGAATTATCTTCTTTATATAGGAAACATCTCTTCAAAGGAAGAAGACAATACAAAAAAAAAATATGAAGTCGAGCTGGAGTCCAGTAACTACTAGTATTTCCCAGGAGTTAATACTAGGTCTAGTCCTGCTCCAGATCTTCATTAATGATGTGGCTGATGGGGCAGAATGTACCCTCAGCAAATTTGCTGATGATGCAAAACTGGGAGGAGTGGCTGATACCCCAGAAGTTCATGCTGCTATCCAGAGGGACCTTGACAGGCTCCTCATGGAGTTCAAAAAGGGGAAGTGCAAAGTCCTGCACCTGTGGAGGAGCAATGCCGTGCACATGCTGGGGGCCACCCAGCTGGAAAGCAGCTTTGCACAAAAGGACCTGGAGTCCTAGTGGGCACCAAGTTGAACATGAGCCAGCAATGTGTCCCTGCAGAAAAGAAAGCTAATGGTATCCTGGGCTGCATTAGGCAAAGTGTTGCCAGCAGGTGGAGGGAGATGATTCTTCCACTCTGCTCAGCACTGGTCAAGACACACCTGGAGTGCTGTGTCCATTTCTGGGCTCCTCAGGACAAGAGAGACATGGACATACTACATCAAGTCCAATGAAGACTCATGAAGATGATTAAGAGACGGAGCATCTCTCCTATGAAGAAAGGCTGAGAGAGCTTGGGAACATTTAACCTAGAGAAGAGAAGGCTCAGGAGTGGTCTTATTAATGTACCTAAATACCTTAAGGGGGAGCGTAAAGTGGACAGAGACAGGCTATTTTCAGTGGTGCCCAGTGGCAGGATCAGAGTCAATGGGCACAAGCTGAAGCACAGGAGGTGCCATCTGAGCATCAGGAAACACTTTTTTTTTTACCGTGATGTTGACCGAGCCCTGACACAGGTTGCCCAGGGAGGTTTTGGAGTCTCTACGCTTAGACATATTCAAAAGCCAGCTAGACATGGTGCTGGACAACCATTTCTAGGTGGCCCTGCTTGAGCAGGATGGTTGGACCAGATGACCTTCAGAGGGTCCATCCAACCTCAACCATTCTGTGGTTCTGTGATTCTATAGTACGTACAAAAGGTCAAGCCTGTTTTCTGCAGAAAAAAATTATATCAGGAAATATATGTATCCACGCTGCTCTTGCTGTTAAAAGGACAATGACATTATTTCCTGCCTCTTCATCTAATCTCTAGGCCTGAAACCAGCAGACTGGATTCTTTAATTAACCCCAAACCAGAGAACTGAAGTAGCAATGAAATAACCAGTGGCAACCTTACTGGTGTTTAAAAGGAAAAACTGAAGGCTGAGTAGGGCAACTTTTCAAGGTCTCATGACTCAGCTTGCATAGTTTATTTGTCCGCACAATATACTTGAAGTCTTTTGAGAATAAAATAGAGATGAAAACTTGGCGAGAAAAGTCATGTATTTGCAATAAAATGTAACAGTTCCTGAACTAAGTTGAAAATTCACATGCTCATTGTATGTCTAAATACCAAAAATCTCGTATAATATTACACTTTTAGAAAGGAAATTTAGCTAGATTTAACTTCAAAAACATTTGTGTTACAATTATTACTGGAGGTGTGGATCAATTGTCTTTTCTGTCTTATGCATGATGTATAATCATTTCTTCATGGTACCTCATAGAATTGCGTAATAATTATTTATTCCAAATATTTCTTTCAACAGTAGCTTATGAACACTTCTTTTTAAAAATAATCAATTTCAGTATTAGAAACTCCTAGGAAATATAAATAGCATTACTTTGTAGAACTGAATGTCCATGATCTAAAAGAGAACAAGAAATAATTTTGTCTGGCACTTGTTTAAAAAAAATAATATTTAATCCTTAAAGAATAATTTTCTACTAGCAATGAGTAGAAAACAAGACCCTTTTACACTGCAGTAACCCAAGTAAAACTTGAAAGTTAGGTATCGTGTCATCTGCTCTTATAAAAAATGTTATAATACTCTAGCATTATTTTTTAAAATGTTTCCTGTGAAGAGTAAATATTTCAAAAAATGCAATATTGATATGGATTAAAATCTAAAGAAAGTTTCATATTTATATCATTCCTGAACTTGCTACTAAGACTAGCTGCTGAATATATCAATTTATGAGATATACGCTTAATTTTAAAGGCTCTGAAATATATTTTGGTGACAAAAATTGTTTGAAGAAAAAAAATAAAATACTCTTAAAAATAACTTTGTTTAGGTAGTTTTCCACTTCAGAAAATTTATAGAACTGACTTTTATATGTACAGCATATTTCTTAAGGAAAGAAATAATTACCCATCTGATTTGCTGCAATTATATATCAATTTTGCAATTATTATCAGCATGATTATATATCCATTTTGTGGACTTAAGGCTCAGTTGTAAATGATAGAAATCATTAAAACTGGTAGTTTCATGTTGTCATATAATGGAAATAATTCCCATCGTTCAGACAAAGGAGTTCAATGAATATTCTCTGTTCCACACTCCCTGTAAAGTTGGCACAACTGTCCGTGAAGAGTTAATAGTATAAACAAATCTACCCATGCTGTCAGTATAGCTGATACAGAATTAGCACCAGTGAAAGAACTAGCAGAGCAGGAAAAGCAGAGATTTTGGGAAGAAAACAAGAAAAGCCATATAATGTTTTCCTCTGTCCTTGGACTCTTAATTTTTCTCCAATAGGAGCCATTTCTAGCAATGCAGGTTTAAGATGGAGCATTGACTCAGGAGCAAGAGAACATATTTCTTCTCTCATCTACTCCATTCTTTTTTCTTTTTCTGTTTTTATTGGTCTTTTCACACATGCAAGGTATATTAAAATTAAGGAACGTTGTCTGTTGACTTCACTTTTTATTTGCTATAGCAGGAAATAAAGTAAAACGCATTAGTGAAAAGAGCCATAGGTAAGCAAGCTAGTCTGCTCATTTAAAATGAAATTCATTTTACTATGGAAAAAATCTAAACTTTCTATGTGAGGAGGAAAGGTTCTTGGGTCTGTGTGTCTGACATACATTTCTTATTTCAAGGGAATCCAGTAGATAGTAAGTTTCATGTAAGGAATGTATTTTTTTCAGAATTTGCTTTACATTTTTGATGTATAGGTTTACAGATGAATGCAACATTCCGTTAGTCAGCACGCTGAAAACAGGAAGGCCAAAGAACTGATATTGAATAAAATTACTTTGTCTGCGAAAATGGATGGAAATAATGTCCAAAATCAGAATATCACCTATCCCTATGTTGTATTATAGGGCTTCACTTAATCAAAGAAATGCAAAACTCTTCAAACTTATCTGACTTTAGTTCCCTCTCATATTGTTTGATCGTTATTATTCCTTATGTATTTTTAAGAACAGGTAAAAGTCATGCACTGGTATATTTTTTCTAAGTGCTCTACTTCATAACAGAGCTATTCTGACACCATTCTCTTCTTCCTATGTTTCTGTCATCCCTCTCGCCTTTCCAGCATCCACATCTGCAGAAGAAAAATCTACTTTTCTGACTTCAGCTCTTAACCGTTGAGGAAAATAGTATCTGTGTGTGTCATTTAGAGCTCTCTGGGGAGATTTATTTGCTACCACTTTTTCTGCACTAAGAACAATAATAATTTGACAAACCTTGCAACAAAATTATTTAGCATCAAATGATAGGACTTACTGGCAGGTCTAAGTTGGTTCTTGGTGGGATTTATCAAGTATCTGAATTAAGTCACTCTAAACATTATGAATACTGTCATGCTTTTAAATCCTTCCAGAAGCAAAATCTAAAATACAAAAAGATATCAGAAAAATAGTGAACTGTAACCAAAGCACGTTGGTTTTTTCCATAATTTTTAGATCTTGGGTATAGTTGTCTGAATACTGTACATGAAAGAATATTACCTGTGTCAATCCTCAGCATGTAAACAAATCCTTCTATGCTATCTAAGTGGTGCCAAATTAAAAGCAGATAACACAGCAGTGGCATTAACCTTTGGTAGTGCATCACAGGTAGAAGAGGAAATCTGCCTGGCCAACTGCAAACAACATACACGTTAAAGAAGGACAAGGTGGTATCAGGAAAAATAGGACACCCTAGAAATTAAGTCCAGATTGAGGATTTAAGATTGCAAGATATACATAAAAGGAAAAAGAGAAAGAAAGTTTTGTGTATAGCTTATGGTAAGGTGGGGTTTTTGTTTGTCGATTGACCAATTTTTTTTTTCCATTAAGAAATAGTTACCAGAAACGTTAATGCTTGAGATACAAGTTTCGCAGAGTTCCACATAGAGAAACCCAGAGTAATTCCCATTTGGAAAAGAATTTTAAAAAGAAACAATACGTACTTTCTTAAAAACTTGTGTTTTCCATGATAAAAGTAGGATAATTGCAAAAGTATGAAAGCCTAAGATAAAAGGACCCCAAAATAGGGAAAAGTAATGGCTCCCTTTAAGAAACACTTTTTGTAAAACATTTTCTACCTAATTATAAAATGAAGTTACTAATGAATAAACTTTTGTCAGTATTCATCTCAATAATCTGCCATCTGGACTTTGAGCTAAGGCTTGTTGCAACCTCAAAATGTCTTGATTGAAAATGTTTGTAAAACCTAACACCTGAACTGTACTTATAAATCTTTTTTATCAAACTAAAAAAGAAAAATCCTGGTATTCTCCAATGGCACACTCTAAACAGAGGCACATGTTGAAATCGCTGTTAAACAGGACTGTTCGCTCACCATCCGTGCCGTTATCTTCCCAAATACAACCTTGTCACTGACTGTCATCAGCAAGTATGAAAGCCTTTCTTAAGTCCAGACACCTTCTGCTCCATGACCAACAACGCCTCACAATGGTCAATGCCGACTGAGCAATTTCATAGCTGTTACTCCATTTTCAAGGAAGAGGCTGTTACAGTACACATGCAGGTAGTGAATCCTGACCTAAGGCTCCACCAATAGTGCAACTACATGAGAAAAGTCAGGGTGCTACAGGTGAAAAAAAGGAGAGCAATGTACTTGTGTGTATTCTGATCTGTGGTATCACCAACAAGACAGCCACATGAAAACAGCAGGACACTGCACACAACAGAAAAGGTGTGTTAGTTTATCAAAATGGTGACCAAGAAAGAAAAGCGAAGGATAGACTGTGAAGCAGGACATTAAAGCTGTTGTTGCTCTGACCATACTCCCATGTAAGTAACTGATGTCTCTGGTCAGGGCCTTTGGGTGCTCTCACAAGAACTGGCAAGGGAGCACCCCAAGGGCTGGGACTGGACATCCAGACATCCTAGCAGAGGCAGTGTCAACACCTGGCTTAGCTCTTCAGCCCATAAGGCATCAAAACCTTGGGCAGTAAAGGCAATAAAGCCATTCTGAACAGCCAAAATACCCCACAACATGATATATCTGTGCACACAATGGAGGCTCCCATGTTTCGAATAGACATGAAGGGGCCTTATCTGAACCCTAATCTTACCAAAAGCAATTTAACTCTGCTAGTGTGGCACCAACCTGAGTTAAATTTGCTCTGCTGTGAAGAAACACAGCAAGACTACCACAGACACAACTTGATCAGAGTAACTCTTAAAACGGAGCGCCTCTTAGCAGCAACAGAGAAGTTAGACCCATTTGAAAGGAAAAAGTACAGTAATTCCCTCACACAATAATGCAGATTTCCTCTGTAAGTAGATTTATATTCCTTCTCTTTTCCTTTTTGTGGCTAAGTGCTTCTGTTCCTTAAGTCAAAGTGCAGCTGAAAATAAAGGGAACAATTATGTGGGTTTTTTTCTCTAAAAGGTCAACAGGCCTTTCCAGAATAAGTGTTACCATCTGTCATCAGTTTTACTTTGATGTAATAATAGATAAATGATCTTTATATAGCTACATATTCTGTGGTGTTCAGAGCAGTTAAGAAAATTCTAATATTACATATCAGGTTAATTTTCAGTATGAAAAGGAAATATGAATCAGTCATAATCATAAAGGATTTGCCAGACTCAGCTAGAGTGATATTATAGCAGTATTTCATAATGCAAACTTGCAGAAGTGTTATCCATGCTCTCTCTCTCTTCAAGATAAAAATATTGAGGTAAATAGGGACAAATTCATCAAACTGTAATCAGTGGTAAGAGTGGTAAGACTTTGCAAACATTGTAGAAACAATAACAACAAAAACAACAACCAGAGCAATAAGAATACTCTTAAAGTCATTCAATACGCTGCAAGAGTAACCAACAAATAAGATATGTAAATAACACAGAGACAGATTTTTTCTGTGCCACAATACTTAAAGTCAGCTGCAGTGAGAATGAGAGTTGATGGAAGAAAGTTACAAGTTACTATGGCTTCACAGCAGAGAACAATCACTGAAAAAGTTGTTAGCACATAGTGAGAGGGGAAAATTATCGCACTGTTAACACTCTTCCTTTAGTATCTCTGTTAATGCAGGTCTGGATTTCTTCTATTCAACAATACTTTACCCCTCAAGTACTTCCATTTTTGAAAGGATAGGTGTGCCTATTTGAAGACTAAAATGCTAACACTTGTCTCAGTGGTTTTAAGCAAAATTTGCACCATTATAACAGGTTTGATCCAATTGTGAAAAATATTGTTTCACCAATGTTATAAAAAGAAATCTCACAGTTGGTATGTTTCTATAAATACTACAACATTAAATTTGTGTTGTCTGTTTCATGTTACTCATCTAAAATCAGTGAAGTCAGTGAAGATCCTGTTGATTCAGTGAACAAAAGTTAACAGCGATACTGTTGAGCAATAACTAACCATTTTTTCACTGAAGCAGCTGAACCAGGGTCTGGGTGATCCTTCTTCACATGATCTCTGCTTACTACAACAGCAGCTGAGACACGATGGCTACACCTGCATTAGCAAGCCGTGCAAAATGGGAAGAGTGGATCTGCGGAGCAGGAGAGTGGGTGCTAAGGATCTGATGCCCACATTATAGACATTACTGTTTTTCATCTGTATCACATCTAGGCTAATCCCATAAACTGAACATATTTGCAGCTGGAGTATTTCTAGGCGAGTCCCTGGAATTTCCATTTTGGGCTTCCAGGTCCTGGAGTACAGAACTGAATCATACCCTGAGTTCAATTCACTTCCCTAAAAATAAGCAACGTGGCAGCATTCCAGATATTCTTGGAGGTCCACCTGGCATCCAGTTGCCATTGCAAAATATCCTAGGCCTCCTTGCAGCAACTGTATTTTCCCTGACAGAACCCATGTAGTTCTTTCATATATCCCTAGGTGTCTCACAGTGATACTGAACACTTTCACAGGAATAATTGAATTATGACATGGGTCTCTGTAGGTAAAATGGGGAAATAAGGTGGAGAGCAATTGTGACTAGCTCATTCTTTTAATAACTTGATGCTTTCAAATATGTTAGTGGCCTGGCTGGTGGCAATGAAGCATTCCTTTAGGAGACTTCTTCCACTGACTACAATAATCTGCAGTTTTTTTACTAGCTCTGAAGAACTGCATAGACTCCTGAGAAAATACCATGGATTAATACAGAAAATAGACATGCTTATTGAGAAATTTTAATCAGCTAATGACTCTATATTATAAACATATTCTATTTTCCTATTTGGGGGCATATATTGTGATATTAAGGAAGGTCTAGCACAAGGTTCAGTATGTACCAGAACTGAGTGAACTAAACTGAATAGGAGGTGGAATGAAAAATTTTAGATTAACAGAGAAAAACTACATATCTTATTACAGGGAAAGCTAAGACTAAATGCAGAAAATCCGGCCCCTCTGCAAATAAGCTGTCTGTACAGGTTTAATAACATGCCCATCATGAGTTCAGTACTATACACATCCCAGCAAATATATATTGAAATGAGTTATTTTTTTGATTGTTTTAATTATTACACAGATATGGATTTCAATTTAATATAATGCTGAATATAAACTACATATTTTAAAAATCAGAACCTGGTTTTTATGGTCAGGAATGGAACATATTCTGTATCTCAGGAGTCAGAAACCAATTAAACAAAAGAAGGAAACAAATAAGGATTCCACGTTACAAAGGACAGAAAAAAACTCAATCGGGATGAAGTAATGAGCAGAATCACAATTTACTTCATCTCTACCAAGTGAAAGTTACCTACTGAGAATATAAATAAGGCAAGTCAAATACCTCAAGATGTATCTGAAGAAATTTTTGTCTTATCAGATAATGAACTTGGGGTTTGTGATGAGAATGCTAATGAATTCATTTGTAATGCGGATAGCAATACTAAAGATAAAGTGACTCTGTTGGAAAGATGTATCCCATTCTTTGTTAATGTCTAATCAGAAATTAAAGAGACTGTGAAAAAAACATTACAAAAAGTCAGATATCTGACTTAATAACATAAACCTACAATTTTGAAAGCAAACTTTAATAATATCAATACTGAGATGCTAAAAGACAAATAAAAGGCATTAACTATTAGAACTCAAACTTATTTCTCCAACTCAAAGGTAATATACTTAGAATGTGATCCTGCAAATTTTTGCAAGAGTAAACTTCTACACAAGCATATATTCCACGTCCTTTTTTTTTTTTATACAAGACAAATTTATACAACTATTGCTTGTGTACAAAATCTCTCATTGTTTATCTGAAATCTACCATGGATAACTAGTCATCCAATAGGATTCAGTAAGACTAAAAGGCAGATCCTAGCCTAGCTATGCTGAAACCCTCAGCTTCCTTCTGTATCACTCCGGACAGCATCATCAGATCTACAACCAGAGTCATCTTTGACTTTGATCTTTCTAACTTGTCAAGTCCATTCTTTCCTCATTTAATATAGCTAAGATAGAGCCTTTTCTAACTGTTTATATAATTATAAATTTTACTAAGCTGAAATCGTTTTACTTTTGACTATAGGAACGTCTTCCATTGTGGTCCACGTAAGCAGCTGTCCTTGTGATAACCATTCAGAATACTGCAATAAAATATTTTTTCTAGGTCAGAATAACCTTATTTCTTCTCTGGTTGTCTTTCCAATGACTCATCTTCTCCATCATATAAAAATCTGTGTTGGGTTAGCGTTGTCTAAGGGCCAAAATGCCACCCATCTTCTCAGTCTACTTTCTGTCCATTTAGTCACTCCCACACAGGGCTAGAACACTAACTCTCACTAGTATTAGGTCCATATAATCATCTTCCATTTCTAACTGTATAAATTTATCAAGCAGTTTTGCCTCTTTCGGGGACGACATTTCCCTATAAATATCACCAAAGGGATACTGCGTTCCTACTTCAAGTTGCACTTAAAAGTCCTTTTGCTTTGACATCATCCAAAAAATTACTGGCAGCCAGCTACTCGTATCCTGAAACAAGCATTATTTCATGCTTTCCATTCCTGGTATCGTTCCACCTTTTATCACCCTCTTTGTCTTGCCCAGAAAACCTCTGTGTCTGTATCATGTGCTTGTACAGCATTTAGCTCACAAAACTCCTTGTCTCTGACTGGGTTTCCCTGTGTACTAGGTTAATGCAACTATCATACTAACCTAACTTGTGTGTGATCTTTCAGACTTCTTGCTTAAAATTAATCATACACAGAAGAGCTTAAGGGGTTGATTCCTTATATTGTATGTATCAAACCTCTATAAAGTTTTGTGGTTTTTCCTAAGTAACCAGGAAGTCAGCAATCTAGTCCGTAATCCTTTTAGTAACATTTTCTGAGTAATATGTTAAAAAAAAAAGCAGAATGCCGTATCTTCCCCTGATTAACACATGCTTTTGCTGCCATTTTACAGAAAGACCTTGATACTATGTTTGAAAAATAATCTTATAACAGAGTCTTGTGAGGTAGATTTTCCCATACATTAGGGCGGACCATAAATTTCGCACAGTAAAATGGCAGCTGCCTGGCATCAAGGAGTAATATTTCTTTCAGTGTAGGACAGGGGACAAAAAACAGGAGTGACGATAGATCAAATTTAGAAAAACAACAAAAAAAGGAACATAAAAAAGTCTTGCAATTAGTGCATTGGCATGTAAATAAAATCTTTTAAAAATATTTCGTTTAACCCCTATATTGTTCAGTAATATAATTTACAAATTAATACATGTCCTGTTAAATAAAAATTAATCATTTAATCTATGAAAAAATCTATAAGAAGATCCAGCTGTGCCAACCCACTTGATATTGATTATCTGAAAAAAACCCTAATATAGGATCCTGACATTTGATTAAATGGTAGGTCCGTGAATTGTTGTTTGTTTTGGGTTGTTTTTTGGTTTGTGTTTTTTTTTGGTTTTTTTTTTTTTTTTTCTTTCACAGTAATGTTGCTTAATAGTATTGGAAGGAATATATATACCCATTTCCTTTAATGTGGATTTTTTTTGTTGTTGTTGTTTTACTGTATTAACACGCAGTCTTTAGAGTCAGCTAAGGTAAAATGTGTGTCTTCAAAAATGCTTATTAAGCAAGGAAAAGGAGCTATTCCTGGTCTAGGTCACGAGTGTCTTCAGCAAAAAAGCATTGTAGGATAACAAGCCAAGGGAAAGGGAAAGGGAAAGGGAAAGGGAAAGGGAAAGGGAAAGGGAAAGGGAAAGGGAAAGGGAAAGGGAAAGTCACTGGCCAACAAAAGAACTGGTAAGGATCTTCCCAGCTCATCATCCTCATCTGTGCATACTCTACATTGTAGAAGGTGTTTCTGCACGCTTACTTTTCTTACTTTTTTCTTACTTTTTACACAGTAACAATACGGTTTCATCAGGACTGTTTCATTACAGAAATAGTGCTTATGAGAGCATACTTTTATCAGGTCCAGGTGTTGGACACGTCAATTGGCTGTTTAGCTTTCTGCATGTGCATTATCAGCAAATGCTTATTGGCTACCTATATGACTATTATAAACTAGAGTTATCTATTAAGATTTATTAATTTCCTAGCATAAGATTATAAACTAAAAACTATGAAGCAAGGGCTGGAAAGGGAAAATTCAAATTTCAATGGCAATCACTTCCTACAAAACCCAACTTTACCATTATAATAATGTTTAATAAATCCATCCGTGTGAGGCTGTCAGGATAGCAGCCCTTTGGAATAAAAAAAGAAAAAGTACTGCTGCAGCAGCCTGGGGTTGTGTGTGTGGCAGGTTGCATACAAAATGAAAGGCAGACTGTAGTGTTACAAGTGAAAGACTGCAGACTTACGTATGTAAGACTGTACGCTTAATACAGGTTAAAGCACTGTGCAACACCAACACTGGTGCGTGCTTGTTATAAGATTCTGTTACTCCCCACCACTTTCCCTAAAAGCTCCGTGATTTAGTCCTGCACGTAACAAGAAAGAATCCACCAGACATCCCATTCAGCAGGTCCCACAAAAGGGATCTCATTTGTCATCTTTTCTTTCTAGAATATGTGAGCCATTTGAACTGGCATATACTTTTGCAACAAAGTAGAAACCACAGTAGCTTTGACTGGAGCCAAGTCAGTAACTCAAATGTGCCAGTTCATTTGCAGCAGAATCACATAACTACAAATGTCTCAGGGATTAATTTACAGATACAGAAGACAAAAGGGGTGCATGTTGCTGGCTGTCTAGACAGGAATTCCTTTTCTTCCTTATAGTATTGCTGATGCCTTCCTTGATACGCCTCTGAATGGGATTTTCTAAGTACATACAAATTAATTCAACTAAGTACTAGTCTGAAATAAATGAGCTCAGAATTAATCCTAAAATGAATGGAACCCTAAAATGAATGTATTGGAAATCACTTTTATTGTTTCTGAATGTGGTTATTATGCAAACAGTGGGAATTTTCTTCTTGTAGATTTGAAATACAAAAAAGGATCCTTGTTTACGATTATTCCAAAGATCATTTTAATGTTGCTTCCTGTTTAACAGGTGCCGTTTCCAGCATTTTGAATTGTTGGTTAGGAAATATTTCTGTCAGCTGAATTCAATTCCAGATGTTTTCAGAAACTAAACATAAAAGCTGTAGCTAAGGGTAAAGTTCATACACATGAAAACAAACATCTAACAAATACGCATGTAGAAATTCTTAAATATACCCACAGTTCTGCTAATTATTTTTCTTATATTCTTGGCAAATTTAAAAAGCCATTTTAAATTCAGAATTGCATGCTTTGTTTTTCAAATAGAAATACGAACAATATTGTTCTTTTCTACATGTCCACAAATGTTTCTTCAGGCCTTTGAATGTAGTAGCCCATACTTTATTCAAGGAATATATTTATAGTTACGCAGATAATTTAAAGAGTGATGAATGTTGCATAAAGAAAAGGAAAAATTTGGAGACAAAGTTTATCATGCTCAAAATAGGTCCACATTGCCAAAGGAAAATAAATTGACTGTTCTTGAGTTATTAATCTCCAAATAACCTAGTTTTGTTCGAGTAGTCACAATGCACCCTGATGCTTCAGATGCTGATCTATCCCCGTGTTGCACCCTCTTACACATGAGTTTTTTTAGTGATATTTACTTAATTATTTGAATCATATTTAAGTCTCTCTCAATTCTTTCCTAGTGAATACCGGGAGGACTTGTCTGTTTTTTCCAGGTACCTAGAGGAAACTGAGAAAAGTCCTGGAGAGCCTAGCTGCATTGAAATAGACACATAGCAAAAAGGGCACATCCACAGAAGTTTTTAGACACACAATTTCCTATGAAATCACAAAATTCCTGTGATAAATAGTGGACAGTAAGGCATTAAAACTGGAGTCAGAAAGCAAAATGTCTTTGTAGGCTGTGCTGTTAGAAGCAGATAAATTATACTATTTTCAGTTCTTGACTAGACACACCAAGAGAAAGGTAAGAATTTCTGCACATGATGGGACTAAAATTAAGTGAAATACCTGAGTTCTCCTATAATTAATTTTAAAATGAAATTATTTTATTCATAATAGGTACTACTTTACCCAATAATATTTAATCTTAAAATAATACTAATAAAATATTAAAAATAATAATCACATAATCTTAAGATTTCATCAATAGGTATTAGGCAACTTAATAATAATGTAATATAACTTTTAAGATTTCATAAGCATGTGTAAGGTTTCCATAAATCTAAGTCTGCTCATGCTTTAGTATTTTTTTGATTGCTTAGAAATGTGAAATAAAACAAAATAGTGAAAAGAAAAAGGTGATTCTGCCCAATTCAACAAATGAGAGACCACATGATGGGGAACCTTGTCCCTTATTTTCAATGCATTCAGGGACCATGTCATGCATACATGCCTTGTTTTCCTACCGCTGCAATGAAATTTCCTGCTTTGTCAAGGTCATCCCCACCTACAAAGCCAAAAACATTAGAAGAGGTGGATACAGCAATTACAGCACTTAACTATGGCTGTCACAGGTCCTTCACCTGCCAGATGTAGGGGCACCTGGTTTCAGCATAAGTATAGAGATCCTGTACAGTTTCTCTGAGAGCTAAAAAAATACACAATTATTTGTATAGAGCAGTGACAATTACAAGGCTGAAATAAACAATTTTAAATACAATAATGTTTATCCGAATCCTACAAGTGAGACGCAGGATGCTCTTTGATCAATATAGTAATTGGACTATAGCCCAAATATTAAAAGTGTGTTCATACTTTTGACAGAAGGCAGCAACAGTTCAGTGCAAGAAGAAAAGGGTCATCTCATATAAGAATGCCATGCTTTAAGCATCCACCCCTTCTTTCTTTCCAGTGACATCCTACTGGAACATGTTCCTTTCTTAGCACAGCCTGGCCTATTATCAACAAACAGTGTGTAATATACATGTTCAGAATGAGGTTAATTAATGGATCTTCTTACATAGATGTCTGGAATTAAAACAAAAGTCTCAAAACCTACAATTATCAGTGGCAAGTAACCTATAATTTTTCCAGCTCCTCTACTAATTTTCATTATTATCCACTGCACATTTGATTTCTTGCCATTTTCTTTGACCTCTTCACAGCAGAGATGAAAGCTTTGTTGTCAGGGTAAGAGAGGCACCACGTGGTTTCTTTACCACCACGGATATACCACATTAACTTCTCACAAACAGTTTGTGGGTTACTGCCCCCACCAAGATGTAGGCTATTAAACATCCCTCTTCACATCCTTCTTCTAAACATCCTGCAACTGTGTTGCAGAAAATGTACTTAAATTTAGCGGCCCTGATATTCATAGCTGCCAAATGAACTGCTATTAACCGGGACTGCACGAGTTGGCTTAACACCCACCTCTGGCCAGCTGTGACTCCAAAATTATTTAATGAAGAAAATGAACAATGAGTTTTAATCACAAAGCTAGGACTGCAGAATTCAGCTTAGGAGTGGTGTATGCCTTAGCTTGCAATTTCTAGATGAACCATCCTGAAAAAAAAGTGAATAAGCAGGAAATTATTTATGTTGCATTTACTGCAATTATCGTCTTTATGGACAGCATCCTGAGGGTGTATTCTCCTGGGAGCATACACAGGTATAAGATCTCCTGAAATCTGAACTAGAGATCTCTACGTGAAATCTGAACCTCGACCAGCTTTGGAAGCCTCGGATTGGCAATCAGACGGGTCTGTTGGATTCAGCGCCTAATTTCAGGGCCATTTTGTGATGTTCGATACTATTTAACTTGTTTCTTTAAAGCAAAAGACTTGTCTGTTGGAGTCCCTTAATATTTTTGTAACCGAGGGATGATGAGGGGGGAGGAAGCTGAGAGCTGCTGGAGGGAAGAGAAGGAGCTGACACTTTAAATATGACAGCCTTAATACGCAATGTTTCTTGACAAAAATGTATCACTTCAGGCATTTAAAGAAGGCATTTAACTTACAAATATGTGGAACAGTGCTAGAAGAATCAACCGATCTTTGCCAATCACTCTATGAACTATTAGGATTTTATGTTGCCCTTTTTCTGGATTAACGTGCTAGCAGTGAGGGAAGTTCTTTCAGGGCCCTAAACATCCCCTGCAGTGCGTGTGCCAAGACAAGTCAGGATACTTCTGTCAATATTTGGAACCTGCAAAATATTCAGATGACATTAAGATAATGAAGTTGCATCTAATTAAAACAGAAGTAGAAGTGATCAATGGGGCCTTTCAAGGTTATGCAGTCAGATAGCAGAGTTCACTCTCACTCTCTAAAATTCATTACACTAAAAACAAAGGGAGGCAGAATTTCTTTTTGTCAATCCCAAAATAAAAGTATTATGTTGTTCTGTACCAGAAAGTGCTCCCAGGAGGTTAATTTTAGAGCTCATAAAAGTTACGTAAAGTGCCATCTGAAGACTATATCCTTATCTGTCCCAAAATTCTGCGTATGATCTTGAGCTTGCCAGAAACATGTACAAACACTTCTATAAACTACGTTATACTAGCATAGTTCATTCTTCCTTAGTTGAAGTCTGGAGTCTGCATCACTAGATTTTGATCCAGGGAATTTTCATGTGTATTTCAGACACGCAGCACAGTAGATCCTACAGCAAAGATCCTCAGACTCTTCGCACAGCGAAAGAGAAATGCCTTAGACCCAGTTGCTGTATTCCTTCCTAACCCGAAGTAGCTACGTGGAAGAATGAAACCCTTTGCCTGGTACGGCAATTCACTGGGTAGCCCCTGGGAGTCTCTGTGCTTCCTCGCCTTTCTGTGTGACTTTGAGCCATTCAGCTTGACCTCATGATGAGCTGGACTCCTGAGTCACAATATACCCCACAACCTTGGTATGCAGGTTAAACTGTGTACCATATGCAGAATCATTGATGCAGTTCTCAAGAGTATACTGTGATTCGTTCACAGATTGTCATAAATGTAGACACCCAAGAGCTAGCAGTTTATTTCAGGCTGCCCATATGCATGAGGGATGTTATTGACAGTATGTTACTCAGGCATTACTAACAGAGGACCTTCGTCTTCAAATAGTAATGAAATGTGAGTCATTCTGATTCAGAAATAGCGAATCAGAGTCATTCATTTGTCTATGAAAAATGTCTTTGAATACTTGGGAACACAGCTATTATAATTAGAACTTAAAAAATTGCAGGTGTAAATTTTGGAGTTTTTAAACATGAATATTTCCACATCCAAATGATTAACTACCTATCAGTGCCCTAAATTAAGCACATAAACACTGTCGTCTTATCAGCCATATGGTACATCTTCACACATAATCCTTCCTAGTTCAAAGACAACTTTGTGTACGTTTATTTGGAAGCCCAATAAGCATTCAGGTTTTGCCACTTTATGTAGGAAGAACCACTAAAACTAGAGTGAATGGTTAATCCTTAGTTCATTGATAACAAATTCATCCCTTATGTTAATAGCAGACAACTTTGAATATGCTGACATGCCTATCTTTCCTAGGGATTTTTAAAGAAGACCTGTTCTCCAGCATGCCATATGAACTCCTAGAATAATCCTATTGATGTCAACAGAGATATACTGAACAACATATGATAAAATTTAGACTTTCTCGTATGTTTCTAATGAACATTCCTCTGTCCTATCACTCTACCACAAACACCAAACCCCTGTCTTTCAGGAATCTTTGCCATTCTTAAGTTGAACTTATTTTAAATTAGGTTGGAAACACAAACATAGAAACAATCTTATCATTATGATGCTTATATTAACAACAATGCACTGTGATTTTGAAGAATATTCTCAAATTTAAATTCTCTGACTTTAAATAGAATCACAGAATCATGGGATCTTAGAATGGTTCAGGTTGGAAGGGACCTTAAAGGTCATCTAGTTCCAACCCCCCTGCCATGGGCAAGGACACTTCCCAATAGACCAGGCTGCTCAAAGCCTCATCCAGCCTGGTGATACTTCTAAAATGTTTCCCACATTTGCAGCATCAGTAGTGGTTTTTAAAGCTTCAGACTTGAACTGTGACTGTCCTTAAAATATCAGAGATAGAAAGGAAAACAGTTGCTAAGGACAGTTTTGCAAATCAACTCAAAATGTCCAGACCTTTGAGTTAAATCAACAAAATTTCTCCTTATCCTCCTGGCTTAGTTATTGTGAATAAATTCATATTCCTTTAAAACAACCTGTGACAGAGGACTGTGTATTTCAGTAGGAAATACAGCTTGAATTTTTTTCCCATTTGCAAAAAAAACATAATTAAAATCTTCAGGGACTTTAATATTCTTCTTCTATCACTATAGTTCTTATATCAAGAAGGCAAAGACATCACATTGACTCATGGTCAGTTTTATAAGAAAGTCAATTAAGTGAACTACGGTCTACTTTTCCTTATAAATTAGTAGAGTCTACTTCTCTCTAAGAGTTCTCCCAACTACATACCTGATGGCATTTTAGGCTTATATGCTTAGAATTGCATGCTGCTGTATAATTTGTCCTGTTTTCTAGGTCAAAACAGCCATTCCTTCCTTCAACTGCTAACAAAGTCCTTCTAATAGCTGAAAGTGTTCACAGAAAGTTTTACTCACATGGAAGTTAGTACTGAGGCGATATGAAGCCTGCATATCTACCCCTGACAAAATTAGATCTTATCTGCCTTAGCAAATTTGAAATGCTTGATCCAAGGAGCACACTGACATGAACTTTGAAACTTTTCCCAGACTTTCTGCATTCTGCTATGCACATTTCCATATCAAGGGATGACAAGCTTAAACTACTGTGAGAAACCTTTAGGATCAAGCAGTTTAACAATCTGCAAGCTCACTAAGTGCTTAAGTTTATTACACGCCTTCAGAAATATACAAATTCTTGTAAGAATTTTGTGCCTTATTCATGACTGACAGTCTACTATGGGAATATTTTCTGGTATGTTCTCATACAGTTTCATATTTTGGCAATTTATAATTGTACTTGTGTGTCCTAGAAACAGAAACAAATTAGGTAGGTAAATGAATACCCTAGAATTTCATAGGTTATGTCCACATTAGCAAATAGTGGGGACTACCAATTGCAGATTTGTAGGGCAAAACAGCTGATCACTTGCTCTCTTCACTGTTCATCCTTTTGGAAGTTTTTAATTCATATTAGTTCTTCTCTGATTTGATTGACTGAATTCACTTCAGCTGTTGGAACAAATTTGTGGGTTTAGTTTTATCCTAGAAGAATCCAGTTTGTGTGCTCTTATGTGTCTGTGATGTGAACAAACATATAATAAATGGAAAGGATCAAAAGATATTTTTTTTTGTAAAAGTGCATTCCTTTTCCAAACCAGCATGTTGGTGTAAATGTACCCATAAATGCACACTGCTATAAATAGGTATCTTTTCAATTCCTCACACACCAATCAATAAACTTATTTGCTAAAACACACATAAATATGACAAAAACAGAAAAAACCAATGACTTCAGGGTCAGAGTGTTAAGAAAAATCCTAAACTGCATTTTGAAATAAATACTTATTCACAGAGATATTTACATGCTCTGGTTTGTTCCCACATAAGCAGATGGAGTTTCAAAAGATGAATTTTGCTTGCATTAATGTAAAATATATACATACCTGTTGCTAAGTGGAAGTGGGAGGGAATTCCTCTAGGATCACTCTGCAAATAAGTGTTCAGCTAAAGGGTTTTTCAGAAGTGTAGGCAAATAAATTAAAATTAGTCACTATCAGTTGTACCTGAGGAAAGTGAACTCAAATATACAGAACAGTATATTTTCAATCAGAAACATTATGAAAAAGCAGGAAGGTATGCAAGACAATTTTTTTTTAACAAATCTTTCTGTCAAATCACAGTCAAATCACAATATTATGACAGTCACTTAAAAAGAAAAACAAAACACATAATAAAAAAAGGCTCTTATTGCTCATAAGATCAGACAAGAGAGAGTTTGAAGTAACCATCCCTGCCCCCAAAACACGTAGTGTTTGCAACGGGTCCTCAGCATCACCTGTTTCACTCTATACATTCATTCTTTTTGGTCTGCGCTGTAGCCTAATGTAGACACAGCTTTCCTATTCCTTCACCCTTCCCCTTCCTTCTGAAATAAAGATGGAAAAAGAAGCTGTCTGAGAAGCAACTTTCTCCCTATGCAGGTAACAGCAGCTTCGGATAGCTAGATATGTATTAAAGTCTGTTCATTTAAGATACATTTCCTTAGAAAATAATAAAAACAATGCTTTGTTTCGAAGAGTCTGACTGGACACTGACAATTTTGTCTTCCCCATCCACCCTTTGCAAAGCTTTGATGGGAAGTGGTGCAGTTGTTAGGATGGGTGTTGCATTGCTGTGCAGCCCTTCCTCCATCATGGGTAGAAGAATAGCTGCTGCATTGGTCCTTGACAGACTTTTTATAACCTACCAGCTCCTCCTACTTCCCCCAGTAATTTTGTTCATGAGTTAGAGATATCTCAGATCTCAACATAATAGTTGACACACAGATAAAAAGAGACATCGCACACTCAAACAGAAGAGCATAATTGATATAAATGTCTCAGGAGGCATGTATGACAAAGTCAGCGTAAAATAATTAAACTTATCAAAAACACTCAAGAAAGTGAGGAGCTTTCTGCCTAGTTTAACGCAGAGATTGTTGTTCGCATGTTTGCGTCGTTTTACTCTGTGGTTGCATATGTAAGCTAAGGAAAGAGAATTCTGTAATTTTTTTATTTAGACTGATTGTTACAAGTCACGGTGGCCTTAAATATCTTGCAATATGCTTTCACTTGACTGAGCACAAATCATACTTGTACGAATTTATGGAGTGGAGCTTGATTTAGGTTCCCCGTGTTTGCTATCTCTGAATAATAAAAGGATATTTTATGTCCAGCAAATATATAGAGGTAGCTTTCATATTAAAGTGAGCCATTTAGTCTTTAGATGAGGAACACAAAGAGCAATGCCACTGTTTCAAGGAAAAGCAACAGCAAATCCTCCAATTTTGCAATAAAAGGTAAAATTTCTAGACAAAACGTACTTCCCTATACATGATCTTCAGACAAATTTTGAATCTTTGAATGCAGAAAAATGGGGAAAATGCCTTAAAGCCATACACCACAGCTCACATAGTAGTGCTGTATCTCTCCACACATGATAAAATAACTTTCTATGATTTTTAGTACTATATGTTGGCTGACCAGATCTTTTAATTGCAAATTCAAGATAAAATTCACATCAGAATCTGTTCTGTGCTCACCCATATGCAACCTACTGTATCTCTAGTCTGTCTGTTTGGTGTAACTTGCTGTACTTTAATAAACATTTCTGTCTACAGAAAAAAATACATTTGTATTGTCCAGGCTATAGTGGGTGTAGTAAAATACATTTACAAGACAGGTTTTTTATTCAGACTATGAATCTGTGACTCAGTGTGTGCATATGGTAAATCATTTTTGTAAAGAGATGTCTTTGCATGGCACTCTATAGAATACAGTTGCATGAACTTCACATAATAACAATATGCATAATATTCTATTTCCCTTCTCACAACAAATTTTATTCTTCAGCTCACTGTCATCTGACTCTAGTCCTTGAAAAAAATCTGTAACTTCACTCAAGGGAAAGAAATGAAGGGCAGATGAAGTTGGACATGTGGTTTTATATTGCTCTCTCTTTTACAGAATTTTTGATTAATCAGGGCATACTTATGTCATTTTTGTTATGTTTTTATTCTTGCCATGCATTTCAGAGGAATAACTCCTAATAAACAAACAAGTGTTACTTCCTTGAATGCTACTATCTATCTCCCTTTTCTCCGCTAAGCACACTTAAAAAGAGAAGCAAACCTGCGGAGAGGTTTGCTTCCACAAAGCAAACAATTTGTTTGTAAAGGTGTCTTGATGCACTCATTCAACAGATCAATGCAATAACTTTAAAAGGGATCTTGTCATATAACTGCTGTAGTAACAAGACTTCGTGTGGAGATGATTTTGAAGTTTACAGATCTGAAAAAGAAAGAAAATCATATTCAAGGCTTCCCAAAATGTCCAAGTGTGTCTACAACTCTGCAATAGACATGGTAACAGTAAAAATTCTAAGAAATTAACTTTAAATCAGGTCATTTGCTATTGCCCAATAATATTGTTCCTACATCTGGGCCAAGACCATTTTGGTTTGAGGTCCAGCTCATATAATGTCTATTTACATTTTTATTAATTTCATAATACTATCTCAAAATAGCAATGCAGTTTTCATAGGTACTTTAAATAAAGCGCTTCAAAGAAACAATTAATTTATTTCTTCCATCTGACAATAATGGAAATCCAAACAACTGGCTCCAATATAAAATGACAACATTCAGTCAGATGAATAATGTTTCAGCAAATGACTTGGAGCCCTGGTGACACATGGCATGTGTTGTGGGTCAGGATCCTGGGATCAGACTCATCAGCTTCTGTGACCTGAGAGCCCTCTTTGCAGATAATAATAGCTGGCACGCATTCCCCTTATTCAGACAGAGAAAATGTAGTAAGCATGTAGGAAATCCATGTGTATATTATGAATCTTTTGCAAGTACATGATAAATGCTGTTGATATGTCACCAAAAAAAGCAACACATCTAACACCTGCTGCTCTTGGTGCTTCAACTAATTGCTCTGTTAGCAGGCTGCTGCTGACTTCAAAGGCTGATGATTATGCAGCTAGTGATGGGGAGGCTCAGCAGAGGGAAGGAGAATAGTGGGGGGATAAGCAATTAGCAAATGCTTTCACAGCCACCGAAGAAGGTGAGAACAGTATCTGAAGATTACATTGCACTACATTACATTACATTGATTTTTAAATTACTACTACCAGTGCTGTTCTTACAGTGCTTTTGTGGGTTTAATTTTTGGGTTGTTTGGTGGTTTTTTTTAGCAGACAGTGAACTATTAATTCTCATTTTCTTTTGCCAAAGTCACAGGTAGATGTGTTAAAGCTGCTTCTCAGCTCCCTGCTAACATTTGATAGTTAACTTAAGAGTCTGCTGAGTCTTTCCATTTTTTTATAATTATAAAGTTGTGATTTGGCAACTCGTGAAGCAGAAAAATAAATCTTATAAATCTAAGAAATACATATGGACATAAGTTAACATGCCTGAAAGCGATGATTTTTGGGGGCAAGGGGGAGAGACAGAAGGCTTTAAATTCCTAAGAAAGACCTTAAGCCTGTCTGCTTACATAGGATAGTTAAGCAAGCTTAGAAAACTCCTGATCTGAAAGGTTATCTTAAATTTCAAAATTTGAGAAGAACAAAAGCATAGAGTTAGGACATTGCCCATCAAATTCTTTTTACACAGGCAGGATTTAAATACTAGATTTTGACCTGGACATAGCACCTTGTAACATGCTTCAGCTCTTCTCACTTGAGCTTTCCTTGATTGAAAACCCAGGGAAAGTGTTCCTCCTATTACTCACACTACCAAACTGAAAGCAAATATTTAATCAAGTCTCCAATTATTCCCAAGTTACTGTGTTCTAGGATATCATACCCCTCATATGGTAACCTATATTCCTGCTTTATGATATGCATGTTTTATTCTACACTTCAGGAAAACATAGCTGGTTTCGCACTCAATCCTGTCCTTCTGAAGAACAACTACCAAAACTTTGGCTGAGTTTTGTGTGCTCAAGCATTTTCTTAATTCAAACTGCATTGAAGTGGAAGGAAACAGTGAACACAGAATAAGAGGTAATGGGAATAAGGCAAAAAACCAAGATACAAATAGAGCCTTTCTTGGTTTTACTTACAGAAACTGGGTGACAACTATAATGGCAACAGTATCATCTATTCCGTTTTCCTCTCTCATCTGATTACAGTAACTTTTAGATTCCTGGAAGAATCCCAAATGGTAGCAGGAACATTTCAGTGGGAGAAATGCAGGCAGTGATAACAGTATAGTTCAACAACTGAATTCTTGTCCACATGAGAAATAACATGTTCAGCAAGTCCCTGTCCAGTTAAAAGGTGGCTGCTAGATAAAATCCAGATGTGCTCATTTTTCAGAATATTTTTGTATTTTAGAATAATTTCCTATTATATTCATGCTATTTGAATACATTTCCATTTTCTTTTTCAATAACAAAACTTTTGAAACAGGACTTTCCTTTTGCCATCACTGGAAATACCTTCACAACTCCACTTCATCAAAGGTAGAGCAGAACACAAGAAATTATAGCCTCAGGAAGGAGAGCAAAGTGGGGAAAAAGCAGGGAAAAATTGGTCATAAGAAAGAATTTCAGGAGAAATCTGCATTTTGCAAATAAAAGTGTTGGTCACTTTTTGGCAAATATGGACCCCATTGTCTTAAACAAATTCAGTTTAGATATAGTATCCATGGTAGAAGTGCACAAGGGAATGACATAATGAAATAAATCTTTCATCTATTATTTTTTTTGCTGCATCTTATGATAAAAACTGTTGAACAGGAAATGTGGAGATGCATAAACTGGTTTTGGGACAGTACTTTAAATTAAAGGATTGTGGGGTTTATTTCCAGTGCTGTCAGGTAGCAAAATTGATTTTAAGAAACAAGATTTTTATTGCCAGTTTTGAAAAACTGAAATTTTCAATGGTTAATGAAAGTGTCTAAATAATGTGGCTCTGTATAAAATTTCTGTACAAAATCAAAGGAAGAACAATCAGCTATTACTGAATGTTATAGGAGTTATGATATGTAATGTCCTAATGTTCTCTAAAAAAGATTCAAAATGCAAATTCAAGGAATAATTTATTCTTTCTTTTTAATTAGTCTTGACCTTATAATCTAATGTTAAAGCATGGTTGTGTAGCAAGACTTTTTTCAGTAACTTATGCTCTTGGAAAGGAAACATTAAGGCAGTGTAGATTTGTGCAAAGGCACTTCCTTTAAGATCATCTTTGACTTGAATCACAGAATTACAGAATGGTTGAGATTGGAAGACATCTCTGGAGATCAGCTGGTTTAGCCCCCCTGCCCAAGCTGGGGCACCTGGAGACAGTCGCCCAGGACCCTGTCCAGGTGGCTTTTGAATATCCCCAAGGATGCAGACTCCACTACCACCCTGGGCAACCCGTGTCAGCACCCAGCCACCCTCACAGTGCAAATGTGTTTCCTGTTATTCAGAAAGGGCCTCCTGTGTTTCATTTTTTGCCTATTGTCTCTTTTACGCCTCTTTTAAATGTTTAGTACAATACTCTGGGACAGGATGAAAGGAAGAAAAATGCCTCAAAATTACAGTAGCTCACAAAGACTCTTTTTTCCAAATAAGTATTAATTATTTATTTTGTATATACTATATTTCTGCCTGTTTCATTAGCTTTTTAAGTTTTTTGTTTTTAGATTATCTACTGAAATGAAATTCTGAACCTTGTCTGGCTAGATAATCTTTGCATTAATTTGTATTTTGGATTCAGATGCCGTCAAAAAGACATTGAATTCCAAGCATATTCCAAGCATACTTCCCTAATGCTTGATGAGACAAATGAATTTTGATATGTCCCTGATGTAACTCCAGTGACATCAACAGAGTTACATAAAGGATCAGTTTAATCCATTTAACAATATTACCTAAATTAAAACAGAAAAGAACAAAAAAAAATATTAGCATCTCATAAAACTCTATGCAAAGTAGACATTTATGAACAATAATGTCCCTGAAATAAATGCATGTCTGATAAATCTGAACTTTTGCTAAAATCTTTATCTAACACTCATGTCAAGAGTACTACAGTACTGGATGCAACAAGCACAAGTAAACCCAGATGCAGGTAGCTCTGTGAGTTGAGATGAATTGTAAATGAAATCTGAAGTGTTCTCTCTAAAGTGGCTACTTTTGCAGCTATGCTTGGATTTGACCACTGAAGTAACATTAAAAATTATTATTAATGTGAGTTGTTTGAGCCCACCATTTTGAGTGTATCTATTTTGAAGAGAATAGGCCTAAAGTAATATTTTATTCCCATTACTACCCAAGGCAAAAGCTATTTATAGATGTCAGTAGAGAAACCTGTGCTATTTCGAGTTTTTTCCTAGAACTTTCAAAAAGAAACAGCAAGCAGTCATCTGAGTAAGGGAGGGGGAGGGTGTGGTGTGATGGAGAGAGAAAGAAATTTGAGAAGTCCAGAAAAAGGAGCAATTATCTTTTTTAAATTTTTTTTAATGCTTCATTGAGTTGCACGGTTCTGTGGTGATATCTCATTTGCAAATGCTTATCCATGCCTTTGTAAATATAAGAGGAATATACATATCCATCTAACAGAATCATGTTTTCCAAAAGATTTACATATATATTGAAATGTATATGTAAATTTACATTGACTATTTTAATGCAAATTATCCTTATTTGTTTGAAAAAATACAGAATGCTCTTGGATTCCAAAGCTATGAAATAGCGACAGACAGGAAAGATAAATGTTCCTTTCTGTTCTTCTCCGTAAGAGTCCAATTCCCAGCTCTTGGTGTCAACCACAAAATACAGCATAAACAAAGAAAAAGTGAAAATATTACAAACACTTAAAAAGAGTGTCTTCCTTGTGGATTTTACATTGAATCAGAAGCTCTGGTCACTCACACTCCCTAAAAATACGTAGTCTTAATAAGTATTCAGAGTCTTTATCACAGATAACTTGAACACGACAGGGAGTCAAAATCCTGCCCTCAGATAAATGGACACACTTTATCTGGCAGAGGCCGGGACTGGAAGCTGCATGCAGTCCCTGTGCTCATTGCTGTTGCTGCAGTGCTATGAGTGCCACAAGGGCTATAACAAGAAACAGAGTGTATGTATCTCCATTACGTTAGAAGCATCTGATATCATTTTAGGCCCCTCAATAAACCTGCTGTATGTAGGTACCCGTTATACCCACAGGGGAACTCTTCCTCCCTTTTTTCTGAAAAAGTTGAAAATAAATACATATTTATTGTCACCCTTTTTTGTCCCCCCTTGTTAAATAATATAAAAATATTAACCTTATTCTTCAAGTAGCACAACCTCTTGTGAGGTAGAGCCCACAGCACATCAGAGAGGTTATATCAGCGCCAGCTGGGAGCAAAGCTGAGCCTTGCAGCCCTTGCTGAGCTGTGCGCTACCATTTCCTTGCTCGACATACTAGACAGCAGTCACTTGCTGCCTAGACCAAATCATTCTTGCAATCACACATAACGTTTTCAACACCTACCCCTTCATCAGAATTGTAAATACCTTCCCTCTCTTTTTAATTCTCTCCTGGCATTTGGGACTACTAGAAAATAGCAGCAAGAAACCACTTTTTTTTTTTTTTTCCTAAAAAAGGTAACTTGCTTTTAGCAGAACTTTTTTCAAACTTCCAGATAAGTAGACTTGTTTCTTCTGTGTTTTGTATATTGCCTCCTTCAATGGGATGAAATAATATTTACTTTGTTTCTGCTTCTAATCCTTTTTTCTTTGACAGTATTGTCCTGTGCTGTTCTTGACTAAAGAAATAGAAAGATTTGCAGACACTTTGGATAGAAGTGAAAAGCAAGAGGAAATATTTATACCTGAAAACATACAAGAATTTCAGCAAATCCCACACAGAGAATGGATAAAAGTACAGAACTTTCCAAGAAGGTTAGTGACATGGTTTTTCCGAATCTAGAAAATGCAGTGCTGTTTGCAGGAGCCATATAAAAAAGTGTCCCTCCAAAAAGATCCTCCTGAAGACTTTTGTCTTCTGGATGTTTTTCTTTTGTCATTCTTCTGGATGTTCTTGTTTGATGAGGTCAGTGGGAGCACACACCAGAGTCAGCCTCCGGAGCCCTGCAGAGAGACCAAAGATTAGTAGAAGTCCTTACAGTCCCTTTGAAGTACAGTTTATGTAGGAGAGTCGCTCCTTGAGGAAGGAATAGGAAACCTGCCCATCATAACACCTGCTGCTCCCACACTCCAGGATTATAAAAACTATGGGAGAAGTGAGGCTGCATGTCAGCAAAAGCTGTAAATTTGTTTTTCATCTATAGGGATCAGTCTTATGGAGGTATGGCCTCCTTCCCTCACATACGTCTGCTCTGATAACATATATAATGCTGGTAAGCACCAGTAGTCTGGCTTATCTGACATCCTGGTAATGGTTGTGTCTCCAGGGCCTTCATGGAGGTAAATGACTAGGCACTCCCCAGACAAAATCCTTACTAGACCTTTGATTTTGGATTTGAACCTAAAATTCATGAGCCTGGGTTCACACTGTGAGAGACTGTAGTTTCCATGCGGATACATCTTCCCTAGAGAAATCTCTCTTTCACAGCCTAAAATTGGCTATTTTATTTTTCTGGGAAAACTAAACACATTATTTTATAAGAAGGCTTTGCAGAACTTTTGCTTTTCAAGTAAGTAGGGTGACTGACAGAGAAATTGCATCAATTCCTTAAGATGATATAGGAAGTGTCTTTAGCTGGCTTTAAATGTAATAAAAAATTCAGGTTCCTTGCTGCAGTTGTATCAACTTCCTGTCATAAGAAAGGAGTTACTCTATGCTAAGCAAATGTGTTGAAATGGCTTCTTGGGGTGATGCTGCTTTGTGTGCCTTGAGTAAGAAATATGCGTCATATCATTTAATAGCTTTGCATGCTTGATACACCTGATACATGGATGTAAATCTCAGGTTTTCTCTATAGACAGACCATTAATTGTTTTGATCTGGTGGATATTCAGACGTTTAGGCAAAGTTGTCTGCAAAAGAGACTGAGAACTTGGTCTTTTCAGAAAATGAAAGGTTTCAGACTGTGAAAGAAAAATATTACTTCTCTCCTGTAAAACACATAATACATATCCCACAGCAGTTTGTGATATCAATAACTTATCTTACTGGCTATCCAATCCACAAGGTTTAGCCTGTTTTAAGTTAATTATTTTTAGTTAAAATGTAATTAAATAGTGTTATAAAGTAGTGACTGTTAAACAGAAATCTGCTGCATAATTCACAGTACAGCTTTAATAAAAAGTGGCTTAGATTGTTTCAAATGGGGAAAGACAGGCTCACGGATTTTGTAGGTACTAAAGAGCTCAAAGGAAGCACTGACGTTCAGGGCATCAAAGCATTCCAAAATGAGATGCCTTATGTCAAATAACCAACATGGCACTGATACTGATCCACATAAAGAAGCAGCTTTGGTGTGGCTTTGCACAGCCTTCCCAGGCTCTGGGTGATCCAAAAAGTAGTTCACTTTGTGCTCACAGACAGGCCGAAAAAAAGTATTCAGTTGAACAAGTCCACAATAAAAATGTAGATGGCATGGCACAGCAGTTTATATACATTAGTGATATTGCTTCTCCGTCTTGGTGAGAGCTCAGGAAAACTACTCTGAATGAAGCATAGGTTCACAATGTCCCATTTGGGGTTCTAATGATTTTTTAATGGTAGTTTGAAATTCTGCTGCACAGTCAAAGGTGATACCCAGTACTGAAGAAAAATGAGACACTAGCGATTCTGCTGCTGGTGTGCCTGCCTTTACTGGTGACAAATGGTAGAAATGGCCTGTGCTGTACTGTCATGACAAGGTACTGCATCATCCCTGAATTATTTTGTTAACTTTGGAGGGGCAGCCTGCTGTCTTTCATCCAGAATTGATCTGTGGGATGCTAAAAAATGAGCCTACTGACAACAAAATGCAATACATCAAAAAAATATCAAGTTGATAATGAAGATCTGGATTTTGCAACACAAAACTGTTCGAAGGTCTGGAAGAGGGAACCTGCAGGACAGGAATGTTTTGTCATTAGAGTGATAGAAAAAGGACAAATTTTGGCAGCAGATAGCAAGGATGTTTTCTGTGATGCTTTTTTATATTTATTCTATTCATAAGATTAAAGGGCTAAATCCTACCTTGTGTAGTTTGAACAGTGATAGAAAAAAATAGTCTTGTAGTGGCTTCCCTAATTCTAAAAAAGAAGGCTTTTGCCTATCCTCAAATCAGTCTTCTGGTGTATTTAGACTTCATGGTAGACTCTCTGCAAAGTCTGTTTCAAATTAAACCCTTTAAATCTCATAAATGGGGAAAGCATGCAAAGGTCTTAAGCAAGGGATGTGCTAATTTGAGTATGAAATAAAAATGTGATTCAAGAGACTTTAATGAAGAAGAGGGAGAAAAATACTTGAGCATTGTATCACCGTGTGATGTCCCAAAATTCAAGAACAAGCAAGAAGAAAATAAGTCTTTTAAAAGTCAACAAATGGTGCTTATTGGGCCTTAAGGTACAAAAGAGCAGTAGGTAGATTTAATGACAGAGGAATACGTTTCAAAACCATTTTCCTTTCTTATCATCAAGTCCCACTCCCAGTAAAGAGGGGGGTAAGCGACTTCAGATTCGTAAATTCCCAACGGTGCGGACTAAGGTGAGATAAATCTCAAGGTCCATATAGAAACATTTATTAGCTGCCCAAAATGGTTAGCACAGGTCTTAATAAGTCCATGATAATTGATTAGGTATATAACAAATTATGGCAAGTGGTGAGGTATGCGTTGTGTTACTTAACAACAGGTATGGGACAACTTATGGCATGCGGTACTTAAGGTCGTACTTCAAGTCGTTACTTAACAACTCTAACCAGTACTTAACAATTCTAAGAGAAAAGAGAAACTGAGGGATAGAGAAAAGAAAAGACAGAGAAAAAGGCAGAGATAAAGAGATCACTGTTCCTGGTTCCAGCGTCTTTTTCAGGGAATCTTCCCAGGTATAATCTTCTTCTTTCTTGGGAAGAATCTTCCCAGACACTATCTTCTTTTTCTGTTTCTTCTTTGTTGCCTCCCTAGGGGCACTTATTTTCCCCTTTTATGTTTGCTGAATTAGCATGGTCCACCCCCCCTTGCTGAAGACAGCCTTGTCTCAGGTTTCTCCCTTCTCCCAGGTGACGTGTAGCATGATTTGGGTGGAGAGACGAGTGCCATAGTCATACGTGTTTAGCATGATCTCTATAATCTTCATTAGAATATGCAGGGTGTGCGCTTTCATATGCATTTCACGGATAATGAAGCAAAGGTCACTCATCGGACACAATGGCCTTGAGAACTGAGAACTAGCAAGCTCACCACACGAGTGGCAGAACTATCCTGTCTTCACAAGACAGTTCTCCCACACTTTCAGGCACCAGAAGTGTTAGCCTTATCAGTTCTTTGAAGGCCAGGCCTGCATTATTTATTTCCTTGAGAGTGTTTGAGGCTTGGAGGGCCTTCTGTCCCTTTTCAGGGAATTTAGAGTCCGTCCCTTACATTTATACATTACATGTTCAATTATTTTTCCCTTACACTTTTGAAGTGATAAACCTAACTCTAAATATTCTGAGATGTAGTTCTCACATCACACCTCTGGGCAGTGCAAAAACATTTTTCAATGGCAAATTCCTTGAACATCTGTCACCCTGAAGGCTGTTGTGCTTCCAAGAATCTATAGAATGTTCTACCACTAAATTGCAAAGGCTTCATTGTAATAGAGTCATAAATTGTGAAGTTATGGAAGGGCATATTTCTTGTCAAGGGAGTTGCCAACTTTCTTTGCCAAGGAGGGGGTTAGTATGCAGGAAGTAGCTGAGACTCTGCAGTAAAGGTGGGTGTCACTCTGAGCTCACATAAGTTGAGATAATGGGTTTTTTTTTCTCTCCCTTATATGGACACAAGATCAGAGCAAAGTGTAGAAAGATCTCTTATGCTTCCTTTAGAAGGAAGAAAACAAAAACCAGATTTTAACAGTTACAGTATGGGATTGACACTCCTGCAGAGCCCCTAAATGTCTTTCTCTTTTTACCTCATTTTCTATGGTTTGGATCTGTTTCTTGATTTTATACAAATAAAGACCCAAAAGGGAATAAGAAAGTTTGTAAACAAAGTGGACGGCTCAGTAAGTAAGGATGAGAAGTATATACTTCATATGATACTGATGATTCTAAATAATCACCTGGTATGTGAGATCAAGTCCCTCTCTAAAGAGTTGTTAAATAATTATACAAAAATTCAACAGCTTTCATGAAAGAAACCATAGCAACTCCTCTACCCAACACGTGATCATCTAACAGGACAGTCATCATGGTGGGTGAGGCTTATTTTCAAGTAGATAATTCAGTTCAGGGAAAATTTAGGTCACTTGCATTTTAGGAGTCAACTGCCACCATTAGGTTATTGTTTATTCTGTGCTTTAAGCTGTAGGATGTTCTCTCCCATTTACCTCCCAGAATTCCATTATGGAGGTAAAATCCAAGTGAACAGAGCTGATGTATTCTTGGAAATGTACCAAATAGTGGCTCCAAGCAAGCAACAGTACCCCAAAAATGCCCTACTGAAAATATCTGATTGCTTGTCACGGAGGCTGTTATCCTCCTTTTCTCTCTTTGTCTTGGCTATTCTTTGGAAGAAAGTGACTCCATGAATTTGGTTAGAACCCACTCTAATTTAAATAAATTAAGGCTATTCTCCTTCCCTCAAATTAAACTGTAGTATGATTAGTAAAGGAGAAGCAGCCTGTTCTTTCCACTCTCTGTGCCCCAACAAAAGGTTGTGACTCATCTAATATGAAAATTTCCCTGGCTATCTAAGATGATGAAATAAGTCATAAAGTCAGAGGAAAATGTTGTGAGGGAAAGCAACAATGAAAATATTTATTCTGAGGAAAATAAGCTATCACTCAAGACAACACACACAGGATTGCTGATGCCCCCAGAGAAAGAAATGCTAACTGCAGCAAAACAGCTGGGGCTAGAAAGCAGAAGTAACTCACAGAACCGAAGAAGAGCAAGAAGCCTCTGAAAGTCATTCAAAGGTGAGAAGTAACAACATCAGAATGAAACAAAGCCTACCTCTCTAGAGCAGTCAGCACTTCTACCACAAAAGGTAATTTTAAAAAAAGTTAAATAGATCAATACCATAGTTCCGTGAATCAACTTCCCATCTAACTCTCCTACACCAAACCCACTCATCATCGCCACAGTGCTTTCTCCCTAGTCAGAACACATTACCTAACACTCACATAATCATAAGAGTGCTGTCTCAGCCCATGGACCTGGTAAAACATTGCCGAGGACACCTAAATCATATGTTGCCTTCCCTAGACTGTGCCTCTGCATCCCAAAGTCATTGAATGCATTATCAAAGAGGCTCAGGCTGCAATTCCATTTCATTTTCTTATATTGATGGAGTTCCAGCTCAGGCACCTATATTTCATTCAGCTAGACAGCATAATATTAGAAAATGTAATTTCCTCTTCTCTCCCCCACATTTCGCAGGTAAATCCCTCAACACCTCCAAGAAACAACCAACCAGCCAACCAAACAAACAAAGACAAATCAGACAGAGATCCCTGAATAGCCAACAATTTTAGCTGCACAAGGCAGGATCTTATTGATTTCCACAAATATTACAACGGGGTGTTTGGGTAGTTTGAATCAACAGAATCTTTTTTGTCAGGGTAGATTCGTAAATTCGCACTAAATTTCCTAAAATGTATGACTGCTAAACATAATCTTAGCAGCTGTTTAACATTTGTCTGTTTCTAAAGGCTGTATTTCTCACACTCTTAATGTTGAGCTTCAGGGGTTATTTTCTGTTAGACCTCTTTTTCACTGAATAAACCCACTGGTTCAGATGGTTAGGTTCAGCGTCCATATATGGTGTCCTTGGAAAGACCTGCTGTCATAGAGAGAAACAGTGTTGGCTTCTCCTCTTACCACAGATCAATAGAAATTCTAAATGAAAAACAGTAACTAAGATTCTTTCATAAGTGCTTCCTATTTTATTTGGTTTGAGGGAAAAAAAGAAAAGATCTGAATTTTCTTTATGTGCTAATTATATGTTGCATTTAGTTTGTTCACTTCACCAGAAAAATGCAGATTATGCAGCTATGTCTGTCATGAAGCTGAGGGCAGTTAAACCTTCTTTCTCAATCTCATTTTTCCAAGGCAGGATTTTTTTATTTATTTTTTCATCCTTCTAATAACCCACACAGAACAGCATGAATTTCTGTAAATTAGTAGACACAAACATCCTGTTTGGATATATTAAAATTAATCTGTTGTAAGTTATTTTGGAGTTGTGTATATTTAATTTGTCTTACAAATTGAATTTGCTTTTTACTATGTAGCAAATGCATACTAACTTTCACCCATTTTTATCTTGTAGCGGCTGTATACAGCCCTCATAACTTTCCTCTTTGGAGCAACCTTACAATTTTCTGAAAGTAATTTCCCTGCAGTTAACAATATTTCACTGAGATTTTTCCTCTGATCTTGAAGTGCGTACATTTTAAAATAAAAGAATACATGAAATAAATACGCAATTTACCTCATACTTCCTGTATGATATACCACCTGGTAATTTTTCCACTGCATAGAAATAAACTCATAATCATCAAGTCTGGTTTTCCTTCTAAGGTAAATCAAAATGCTCCATATTTAGGAGGATTGGAATGATTCTATTTTTTCCCTATAAGCCTTCTCTCCAATTCCCAAATCAACATGACATATATATTAGGGCTTTACCAGATGCCAAAAGGGAAGAAATGTGTGTGCGCATGCGCGCATGTGTGTGTTTGTGTGCAGCTGGTGAGTAATGATTAATGATGATCATGATGATTACAGTCCTTGGTATTTTGGGGATTCTCACCTCCCTCTCAGATCTAGAATAGATAATAAATGCAGTACACAGCTGCACACTGCAATTTAGATGTCTTCTGCCGGCAGTTCTGTGATCTGATTATCAAAGACAGTTGTCTCTAAGTCCTGCAGACTTCTGTGTGAAATGTAGGTGCTCAGAAAATAGTTTCCATGCCAGGTTTCTCCTTCTATGTTTTTCCCACACTGGGCATTTACATTACTATTTTTCATAATTATGAATTATTCTAGATTATCGCTTGATTAGACAAATTATATAGGGCAGGATTGAATAGATCTGCTAAAATTGTCTACAATATGAAGCTGTTGCAGATCGGCAAAAGCGCTCTGAGTGCTGTGATGGCCGAAAATGTCAGGTGGAAAAAGTGAATTCAGGCTCCTTGAGGTAAATGAGAGAATGAAACCTACCTCCCATGATATTAAAGCATCATCCAGTAGATGACAGTAGGTTCAGTAGATCTGAGTTTCAGAGACCTGACAGCTCAGTGTCTGCCATACCTTGTATTAGGCAAAACAACGGTCATCTGAGGACAGACTCCTCTCCACTAAAATGACTCCTGCAGAAATGGGTTAAAGCAACTGATGCAGCTACAGTAGTTCCAAGCATTTTAGTCTTCCTCTATATAAACAGATCACGCACACACATTTTTAGAAACAAAAGGCAAAGTAAGGTTTCTGAGTCTTTTTTAACACTTCAGTTATAAGGATAATGACATGTTCTCTTTCTTCTGATACCTGCTTTCTTTATTTGCCATTGATTTATTTCAGCAGTAGCAGATACAAGGAAAATTGCAAGCTGACTTTCCAACAAATGAGATACGGAGATACGTTGTCTGAGTATTTTCTACACAAAATGTATTTTCTATATACTTGCCCTGTGGCCCTGGAACAGCACACAGGTAATCCTGCCTTCCAGAAAGCTTCCCCGGACTCAGAGAAGCCCAGAAGCCCAGGTCTCAAAAGCCACTAGACCCAAAGACTCACGCCCACTACTGGTGTAAGCCCTGGGCAGATTCTGCTATCTGCCTTAGCTCCCTTATAATGACAGAGGGAAAGGCGTTAGTATTTAGAACTTTACTGATTAAAACTTAACAGATAGTGAACTTCCCTACCAATCTGCAACAGCAGCTCCAGATCAGCACCATCATCTTCGCTAAGAGCTTGGTGAGAGAATGAAACCCCTCATGGGAGGTCATCATTAATTATCTGCACATCATTATCTTGATTCAGCAAAGTCTATATCTGGTTACTGCAAGGTACGTTGCTTATGCTTGTAGGTAACTGCAGTGTGCCTGTTACTAAAACTGATAAATCCGCTGTTTCACCACTGATATTGATATGATGAAAGATAAATCCCTTTGAACACTTTTAAATACTCCATCTTACATTACAATAACATGAAATAACGGAAAGACTTTTATATCAAGAGCATTATTTTTCTTCCTGCATCAGTCACATCCCCCTATTTTTTTTGGAAAAAAACTAAATTAATTTTAAAAATTAGTACACATTAGTGTGACACAGTTTTGGGGATACCTCTCAAAATTAATGTAGCATATAAAATGAAATAAATATGTGGACCTTTAATTCACATTTCTTCAAATTTTCCATAGGGCATCCTTCACTTTTTATTTTATTTGTAAAACACAATTTGCCACGTAGGTTACCAGCTTTCAGGAGATCATAGACCCTTGGATTTAGTACTTGATAGCCCTTTCTTAGTTTCCTATATTTGCCACATGTTATATATTCAGACTTTGAAAGAAATGTTCTCACTTTGCCAGCAGACTGAGCTGGCTGGTTGGATCAACAGGAATAGAGTGTCCTGTAATAGCTTAAATGAAATATAATTCGTTCATTCATTCATTGAGACAAAAGTCCCAGAGAAAGAAGGATCATTAGTTTTTGGAAGATTAAAAATTAATTAAATTGATGCTTTTATTGTTATGTGTGAACATGTTCCTTGACTAAAATGGAAAATAATAAGAGTACAATATGTAGTTTTCAAGAAGGAAGTCATAAGAATAAAAGCCTGCATTTCTAGCAAGCTATGTTAAAAAGAATGATTGAAAGCCTATGGGCTATGAGAACACAGGTGAAAAGGATAGGTAAAATACCAGTACACAGAGAGAAAAAACAAGTTTCATGTTTCCTTGTAGCTATTATTTTACCTTACATAGTAAGTGAAAAGATTCCGTTATTCATAAACATTCGAGCTTTCCTTGGAGTGATTATAACTTTTAAATACAATTTGCAGCTTTCCTTCTTTCTTTTATCTGTAAAAGCGATATTAACCTTAAGAATTTATTCGTGCTTTTAGACATTTATATTATTTCAAATCATATCCATTCCACCTAGCATATCTCATGGGAATGTTGATTGTTACAGCTGTACACTTCTGTGAAATAAGATTACACATTTACTCATCTACAGTAGGAAAGTATCTCTGCTCTGAACAGATGAAACTTAGAATTGCAGAATATACATCCACAATAAAAACTAAGAAAAAATTATGCTAAGTTATCTGCACAGCCGTGGAAAGCAATAAATCCTTTGGAGATACTCTAGGTACTATTGGAATTCTAAGGATAATAGTTCCCTTAGAAACAGTACTGGAGAAATGGCAAATGTAACTAACAAAGTAATAAATGGGAAAAAAAGACAAAGAAAAATATGATGAAGTTTTAATCTAATATTTACAGAGAAAACCCAACAAAGTTAAAGCCCTTATTCCCTCCACAGTGTCTTCAGTGTGATATTTGTTCTGAGAACGATCAATTATTAAAGGCATAAAGTATGAATAAATTTCCTGTTATGAACGTATGGGCCTGACTTACCAGTCTGTCGTATCAGGTTTTTTCTGTTATAATTCCATGCCTTTCAGCAGAGTCACATTGATGTACAAGTGATAAATCATAGAATCATAGAATCATAGAACCCTAGGGTTGGAAGAGACCTCTGGAGGTCATCTAGTCCAACCCCCCTGACAGAGCAGGGTCACCTTAGAGCAGGTTGCACAGGAACATGTCCAGGAGGGTTTGGAATGTCTCCAGAGATGGAGACTCCACCGCCTCTCTGGGCAGCCCGTGCCAGTGCTCTGCCACCCTCAAAATAAAGAAGTTCCTCCTCATGTTTAGTTGGAACTTCCAATGCTCAAGTTTGTGCCCATTACCTCTTGTCCTGTCTCCAGGCACCACTGAAAAGAGCCTGGCCCCATCCTCCTGACACCC
>VXBH01003377.1:113580-192991 GCA_013400035.1 Rynchops niger
CCCCCAGCTTTCTGTCATCAGCAAACTTGCTGAGGATGCACTCTATCCCTCATCCAGGTCATTGATGAATATATTGAAGAGGACTGGACCCAGTACTGACCCCTGGGGAACACCACTCATCACTGACCTCCATCTAGACCCTGTGCCCATAATCATGATCCTCTGAGCTCTGTCTTTTAACCAGTTATCTGTCCACCTTACTGTCCATTTATCTAACCCACTCTTCCTAAGCTTCCCTATGAGGATGCCTTGGGAGACCGTGTCGAACGCCTTCTTTAAATCAAGGTAGACCACATCTACTGCCGTCCCTTCAACTATCCATCCAGTCGTGCCATCATAGAAGGCTATCAGATTA
Source organism: Rynchops niger (assembly GCA_013400035.1). Taxonomy (NCBI): domain Eukaryota; kingdom Metazoa; phylum Chordata; class Aves; order Charadriiformes; family Laridae; genus Rynchops; species Rynchops niger. Next base: position 113,936 of record VXBH01003377.1, read on the forward strand.
GTCAGACATGCCATAGTAGTATATCATAGTAGTATATGGCTAAGCTTAAGCATTCTCCTAAATTAGAGCATGGTGAATTATTTCTCCCTCCCCAAAACAGGATGAATTTTGAATGTCCATTCATTATTTCAACTTGTTTGATCAACTACTTGCATAGATAGGAATATGGGGGATGGGAGGAGAAATCTGAGCAGGGCAACTACTATTATTTTTTATTGCAATCTACCTTTACAGCATCACAGGACAGTTGAGGTTGGAAGGGACCTCTGGAGGTCATCTGGTCCAACTCCCCCTGTTCAAGCAGATTCACCTAGAGCCCGTTGTCCAGGACTATGTCCAGGCAGAGTTTGAATATTGCCAAGGATGAAGACTCCACAATCTCTCTGGACCACCTGTTCTAGGTCACACTGAAAGATAGTACAAATATCACACCGAACATGTGGGCAACCTGCACTGTTTGGTATCTCTGATGTTTCTGATTGAGTTTTGGTGGTAAGAAGACAATAGGTTGAAAAAAATAATATCAAAGTGACCTGTAAGGAGTTTTATTCACCTGAAATTAACCATTTGCAACTTATTAGCTGCAAAATTCCTCAATATTAATTTTCTAATGAGAAAGCACAGATGAAACAGATAGATAAATGTCCTATTGAATCCATTTCCATTATATCAAAGTGAATCAAATCAGATAATTTATGATTTTGTTTTCCCAAAGTGAAAGGGTTCTGGTAGCAGTCAGAACAGTGCCTGAGATGATGTGAAACAGAAAATAGCCCTTTTTTTCCAATCAACTCTTTGCTATACTTTTAAAGTTCCAAAAAGACAACTAATCAGCTATCACTGCTGTGAAAAAAAGAGGATTTCTACTGAAAATTTGAAAATTAGTTGTGATTTCTGTAATAATTATCATTCCTTAATATTTCAAAAGATCTTCCATCATTAAAAAAAATGTTAAAAAATATACTTTTTTGTAATTTTATTCCCATTCATATCTTCTACTTTTTTTCACCTCTTTCTTTTGTTTCTTCTTATGAAGTGACTAGCATCCGAGCAAAGACAAAGTCCTGAAAATAAAAAAACCTTTTCACTTGTTTTCAGTGGAGAAGAAACTTTAAAGGTTAATAAAATGCTATAATTATGCCAAAAAAATATAATTTTAGATTTTATTTTCCATTTAAAAGATCGAGTGTCTTCAAAAGAAATCTAGGTAACCAATCAGGCAAATCTGATCAAACCATGCTAATTTCTGTGGTCGGGGAACCAACTGAAACCATGTAATGTCTGGTTCTAAATCCCCAGATTACTTGGCTAGTGTCCCAGCTACAAACTCAGCTTGCCTATTTGTGTGTTAAGGTAGTTGGCACTGAGCAGTTCTGATGTATAATCGCCTCTGGTAGTCTGTACTGCTTGTGACAATGTGACTCTTGATTTGTGAGGCTCCTGAATGTGTGGGAACAGGCAGGACACGTTCCCTTCTGCACACAGGAAGGGAATATACTAGATATATTTTATAGGATAGTTGTCAGGTTTCAGATTCCCAGACAGCAATGATCCTTATTATCACTCTGTCTGTGGTACTATGTATTAATATCTTTCTTTAGACCAACTCACATAGCTGGGAAAAGCCTTTGAAGTGTACAGTCCCTTCTTTACATCTACACCAGTATTCCCACTTTTTTTCTGGCTACTTAAATGAATCTTTTATCTTTATGTTTCTATTTCTTGAATAACATGTTATTATTATGAAGAACAGTACTAAGTATTTTTAGTGTCTGGAATAGGAAAGGACAGGCTGGAGACTCTTCACAGCTTTGGAGCTAGACTATTGCTGAATTTAGCAAGAGGTGTGAGCCAGCAGCAGATGCCTTTCTACAGAAGAAGGATCTTTTCGCCATTGTGAGGGATGGGGAGCTCAGTTCACACTTCTCACTTCTGAGCTTTGAGGAGGCTGAGGAATCCCCCTGTCCATGGAACATGGGTGCCCCAGCTCTGACACTGCCAGGGATTTGCCTTCTAGTAGCTTTCCAGGATACCCTGAGACCAAGACATACTGGTGACTCTAGCTATCAATTAGTTTCTGTCTTTCACAAAAGTGAAACATTTTATTTTCTGGCTAGGAGAATTATTCTGCTTATTCTGGGCTGAATGGGTGCCAGTGAGCCTCCTGCCAGGGTGCAGTGGGCAGGGCCTGTCTGATGAGGCCACAGAATGGAGGGATGGGATGGGATGGGATGGGATGGGATGGGATGGGATGGGATGGGATGGTGCAAGGACCTCACTCCATGGGCCCTGAGGTGACCAGAAGAGCCAGGCCAGTGCCAAGAGTCTGTGGTCATCCTGCAAGTCTGTCACGATGAGGCAGGACCAAGATCAGGCTAAAAAGGTAAAGTCAGCAGGTCAGACTCAAGGAGGTGTGAGACCTGGCACAGCACAGCTGCGACACAGCTCAGTAGGGAACAAGAGCAAGAGCTGAAACTTCACAGCAGCTCCCAAGCAAAGAGAGGGAGCATCTGCTGAGGGTTCTTCCTAATTTTTCTCAAAGGAGTCCACTGCCAGGCAAGCCTTCTCAAACAGACCTCTTCTATCAGCGGGCTGCCTTGAGCACTGAGAGACAACAGTTCCCTGAGGAGAAGGGAAACATGCTCTGGGACCTGACCTCCCCAGCAGAGATGTTAGAGATGGTATCTTATATCTCCAACATCTTTGAGTAACAGCACCTTACAATTCCTCCTGAACTCAGAAATTCAGGGAGAGCTGACTTCAGCAGTCACTGCAAAATATTTCCAGCAAGTTCATCAGGAGCTGCAAGAGGCAGGGGTTTCTAAGTGGGTCTGATCCTGGAAATGTCTGCAGAAACAAAGCCTTCTCTCCAAACTGGTAATGTCAAGAAGAAATACCTGATAATTTTTGCTGGTTTGGGCACTGAGTTAATAACTCAACATAAATTTTTATGTGTGCATTCTCTCTCGCACAAGCATGCAGAGCACTTTTATGGAGCATTGAACCATTTTGGATTTGTCCCTCTTTAAGAAAAAAGGTTCACATTTTAAAGGTTACTTGAAAAATAATAAAGGAAAATAATGTAAGTAATTTCTGAAATTCACAGTTTTTCTTAAAATACAGTAAAGTTTTATAAAGTTTTAGATTTAAGGCATTTCTGTTAAGAGGAAAAACCTTGGATACTAAAAAATAAAGTAAAAAGGGTTTTTTTGTCTTTGTTGAATTGTTGAAGTTTTTTTATTGAAATAAGACCTGAATAAACTGAAATTCTGAACACACTATATTAACAAAATAATCCCCAGAAAATCTTTTACTTTCCATAGCATGAGGCTGGAGTTGAGAGTATTTTGTAGAATGGCCCTCTTTATTTTAAGTTTCCTCTCCAAATCCAGTAGCTTTTTGACCTTTTTTTTTTTTTCTTCAAGGTTATAAATTCATTGCTCCTCCCCAGCAGGGTTTTTTTTTAATTGTTGTCTAGTTTTGGATTCTTTGAATTGTCATTTGGCATCAAAATCTTAGCTGGATATTTCAACGACTCCAGAAACAATATGTATCACAGATAAATATAACAAGCTACACATACTGAAAATTTTCCTCTTTGTTTTTAGCCCTTTAAACATTTGTAGCAGTACAGTTAAAAAATATCATCTTTTACATACACACATACATAATTTTTTTCTTGTTTATTTACGGATTTTATTTGGTGTCTGGAAAAAATATAAAAAGGAAAACAGCCATACAATCTTCAGAAAGAAACAGAACATTAGTTAACTAATATTTTAAATTTTCTAACAGGAAATTATAAAATGAACCTCTGATGTTACATAGAATCAATTTTACATATTTAGAACAGCTGACAACAGAAAATCTCATATAAACTCCAGAATAAAAATTTTAAGACTCAAGATAAAGAAATACATATTCCTCAGATGCACATTCCTATTTAATTAAGAAAAAAATATGTCTCTCTTTCAAACCTCTAAATTGTTATCACCAGCCTCCTTTCTCTCCCTAAATAAACATACAAAGAACAGTGAGCTCTAATAGGTACTACAAAAGAATAAATTGCGTTCTTCATTCCTTACTACCAATTTTAGATCACTTTATGTATTTTGGCCTACAGACTCTTTAAATCTACCCAAGAGTAGCTGGTATTTCTGACCACACAACTCAGTGGAGTAATATATTCATATATTTATCTCCTGTGCACAATGTTTTTTTCAGTTACCCAGACCTTGTGCTTGAACTCATCATGGTTGTGTACGCTGCTTCCCTAGAGGTGGCTGTAAATTGTAGGTGGGTGAAGCTGCCAATCTAACAGGTTTTTTTTTAATTTACTATAGCCATGAGCCAAGGGGAAGGAAAGCATTTTTGCAGGGTCCAGATTGTGCAGTCATATCATATGAGCCTCTCCAGTATACTCAGCAGAGAGGAAAGTGTTTTCTTTCAGTGAGACAGTCAGACACATGGGCTCTGTGCTGCCAGTTCCTTGGCCATGAAAACTTACTCTGATTTTCCTCAGTTCACCTTAGTCAGCCACAAGGCAGTTTTCAAGAAATAAACTCCAGAAATCTAACAAGTCTGCACTGAACTTACAGAAATACAATGTGTATTTTTTTCTTTTCAGGACTAGAACTAAGTTGAGAAGAACTGAAAAGGGATGAGAAGAGGTTAACTATTCGACAGAGCTGTCAAACACCCTCTAACAGGTCCAACACCCTCTAACCAGGTTTTTCAGATGTTCCACACCTTGGGGGTTTAATATTTAATACCAAATTTACATAATTGAAGTTATTTGACATTGCATGAGATTTAGCAGAGTGACAAGTGTAGCACTTAAATCACAATACAAACACAGCACTCGGAGCATAGCAATTGCAATGTGCAGTTGACTTACAATACAAATGCAATTATCATTACTGGCTTTTGTGATATGCTCATTGTCACAATGCCAGGCATCCCCAGTAGTCAGGAAGGAATACATGGGTTGAAATCAGCTCAGGACTGATGCCTGGAGTTCTTCCTGTTTGATTTTTTTGAGGGTTTATACTCTGTTTTGGGCTGAGCCATGATACACTCACCAGTGATGTTCTGGATAACTCAGGAAGATATGTACTTACATATTTTTTTAATTAATTCTAGATATGTTTGGTGGTACCCAATCCCAGTGGGCTGTGGAGCCCAGATGACGACTCCTCCTGCAGTGATCTCTAGAGCCTGGGTTCCTCACAGCCTGGCCCAGCAGACAGCAGCAGCAGTCCTCTGGTCCATCCAGTAGTGAGAATGTGTGCATGTTCCCAATAGGCTATACACAACATATATACATATCCCACACTATACACAATATATATACATATTTACAATACTACTGACCACACACATCAACATGAATAGAAAGACAGACTCAGCACATACATGAACAGAAACAGCACCAATGGCCTCATCCTGTTCCCTGCCCTGGCTGATCCAGATGAAGGTCTATTCATGGGAATATAAGCACACATATGTATAATGTGGTTACCCCTTGCAGCTGGGCTCCAACACATGGCCTCTCCGGGAGCTACCTGGCCACTTGACCTCCACAGATGCTGGGACTTGGCTCATGAGTCCCCATGGACCCCACTCCAGCTGCTGGTGCAGACTCTTTTGGCACGGATGCACACACAAGCAGGTCTTGCCCCTTGTGACCCCCAGGATCTATGGTCTCCCCAGCAGCTGTCCAGGAGTCTCTTGATCCCCAATAGCCAACTTCCCACTGACCTGCCCTTAGGGACATACCTGGCTCCCAGGCCAATTCACTGACTCACTGGGTAGTCCATCTTGATCTAGCGCTCACACACTCACTTGTACATCTGCACTCACTCCAGGTACTGCACCATGGACACACGGACCTCTGGCCCCTGGTCTGACTTTGGTGGCTGGCACTTGCTGTTCTTCATTCTGGTCTCTCCAGCCCATGCACCTAGACACACCTGCCCTCCAGCCTACCATCCTAGCCTTGCTGCTGACACCAGGAACTCACTCCAGTTGCTGTCACCACAGAACATGATCTCTCTGTCCCATGGTCTCATGTCAGTTGCTGGCACTTAGACCTCCATACACACACAAATGCACACAAAATAGACCCCTGTGCCTGGGAGAAGAGTTGGACACAGAGTTTCATTAGAAGACAAGACAGACTGCTGTGATCAGATCCAGATAAATGTAAAAATCTGCCACATCTACTAGCAACTGGTCCTTTTTATCCCCTTTTCCCTCTATTTTCCCATGCTTGTTTCTTCCCAAATCGCCTAGATTCCTCCCTTTCTCCACCTTCAGTTCCTCTCCTAAAATCCTATAAGTATTGTGCAAACACAAAAGGTTTATCCCCTTCATTCCATAAAGTGTCCATACCCCTGAGCAACAACCGTCTTCAGTCTGAAAGGTGCTTCAGCTTTGACTTATCTTGACGAGTTTCATGGCTGGGCACTGGGGCTGAGGTTCTGCTGGGTCTGTAATTCAGGTTTTCCCCTGCCTGCCATTGTGTCTCTGTGCTTCTCTGGACTTGTGCAGATCAACCTAAGATGGGCTGATGGCACCTGGGATGGGCCTGGGAGTAGCTGGGCAGGGTATTATTTAGGCACCTCCTTGAAACTTCCCTGGGTAAGTTTTCATTCCCTTCACAAGAAAAACACTATTATTATTTTTTTTTTAGTATCAAAACAGCATATTTCTCCTTAACGTTCTTCCTACAAAAAATATAGTGTTTTCTCTGTTGCTCCTCTTTTTTTTTTTCTGCTGCAAAAATAAACAAGAAAATTTCAGCACAACTAAGTAAGTTTTGATGAGAATAGAAGCATCTGAAAACAATACAGAGTGGAGCCACTAAAATAACAGACTTTTTTAAGCCTTCTTTTCTATTACTTTCTGATGTCCACTTCTAAACTGTTAAAAACAATGTTTGATCTTAAGTAAAAAAATCTCAGATACTGTGATAACAGACAGCTGTAGAAAATCACCCGTAGATGGAAGACTGTGCAAACACCACAATATGTTTGCATGATAAGTTTGCATAGCTGGTTTTTTTCAGTGTATTTGCCTATAGCACCCCACTGCAGCTCACCCCAAACAACAAGAATGAACTGTCATCTGCTTTGAGCCCACAGATAAGTTAAAAAAACAAGTCATGTAGTTTTAATGTCTCTTAACTTGGTCATCTGATATTTGCCGAGAGCTAATATTTGCAAACCAACCTGCTAAAGGAACAAAAGTGCATCACATGCTCTTTGACTTATTCACATTTTCACTAAGCTAAGTAGTCCGTGATGATTTTGAAAGTAGACTTCCAGTGGAATTTTTGATACTTTTGGTTCGCTTACATTTGAAACATACTTGGAAAGCAAGAGCTTTTTGTCTACAATCCAAATGGAAAGATACAGTAAACAACTTTTACTTCCGATATCACTTACAGTCTCTGTTAGTCAGCTGACTAACACCTAATACTACAAATAGTTATAAATTTAACTATTAGAGGCAGGTAGGCAAATAGAATTTAGCAGGGGCTGAGGTAACAACATAAAATAATAGAGATTGCTTTCAAACATTGTGAATACTCATGAATATTGAGTCTTACTATAGAATCTGCAAAATATACTCTACTCAATGCAGAGGAGCTGCTGTTTGCCATACACTAAATTTATACAAACTTTTCTATATGATAGCTATATAATTTTCTAGCAAAGGAAGGAAGAGACTGGTATGTGAATAAACTGGCAAATATTTTATGGGCAGAAACATTGAATGCCATCCAGACCAACAGTTATGATGACATTACAAGATCAGCCAACATTAGTTCCCTCACGTTTGGAAACTTTTTAAAGCGTTGGCTGTTGACAGTAAGGTTTATTACCTATGTAGGTAAATTTAAACATGTCTTTCATATGTAAAACCATTACCAAACATCAGGGTCTTCAAAGGCTTGTGTTTGGTATGCTTTATATGGCTAGTACCAGAGAGACACCTCTTCAGAAAGAATACTTATAGCCACATATTTCATATGCTTGATGAAATACTGCAGGAAAAGCAAAAAAGCAGAAGTGTTAATGAGATTTGGAGTTGGAGTAATGCACTTAATAGTAATACTTGATAACGAAATTCTGGTCCCTGTCAAATATCAGTGTAGAGTGTAATTACTGAAACCATGAAAGATAAAACCTGCTTTTGGCTTCCCTGCTAATATTCAGTCACCCACCAAACTGCAGGAAATGCTTACATGCTTTACTTTATATTCATCTACTGAAAAAAACAGATTACTAATATCTGATCTGACTTCTTCTGAGATAAAGAATTTTCTCAACACAAAAAGACAAAGAGAATTCTTTAATACTGCATGTCTCCCATGGCTGAGCTCCTGATAAGGAATTGTACTACACTAAGTCAGCCAGGTTATATAAATCATATTATGTGAACAAGTGTGAAATGATGTATCAAGTCATAAGACTGGTGCAGCAGAATCACCCCAATCATCACCATTTTTAGATATGCCTCATTCTTACATAGGGTTTAATTTGGTCATGAACCCTATGTATTTGAATTAAAAAACAACCAAAACAAAACCAAAACAAACAAACAAACATACAAACAAAAACCAAACCAAACCAAACAAACAAAAGAACCAACAACCCACCATTGAGGATAATTAAGTATTGGTACAAGCTGCCCAGACAAGCTGTGCAGTCCCTGTCTTTATTTGTTTTCAAGACCCTACTGGATACAGCCTTGAGCAATCTGATCAGGCCTCTCAGTTGACCTTCTTTATTCAGAAGGTTGGACTAAAGATCTCCTGAAGTCCCTTCCAACCTGAATTATTTGAGGACTCTATACAGAAAATTTAAGACTATGAGTGAAATACCTTCAGTGGTTCAAAGAAAGAAAACCTCTCTACTGCTTTTGGGTTTTTTATAGATATATAAAATATTTTTGACTGAGAGGAATTCTAAAAAAATCATTTGTGTGAAAGAAAATGGTCTGAAGCATTGTCAGCAATGATTTAGCTGACTTTTTTTTTTTTGTTTTTACAATTCCTACTAAAAAAGGTTTTGTACTATTCTTGTGTTAGAGAATAAAACAAGAATCTAGACCTGAGCTTCTTACTGTCTGAGCATTTTCTGATGCAGGCTTCTTATTTAGCCAGTAATTTAACACATTTTTATGTTCGTGGTTAAACACTCAGACCAAAATATCATCAGGCTTCAGTGATATTTCTTGAGACCAGGAAAGAATTAAAAATTAAATATTAGCAAATAAACCCGGAAAAATTACTTTATAGTTTGGAATTTTAAGAATGAAACATATGTTATGAACCATGGCAGTTTGTTGCTATACCTGGCAGGTAAGCAAAATGTGAAATTTAAATTTTAATGAAAAGAAGCAGTGGAATATTTTCTACTTACTGAGCTAAGACCAAAAAAGGAAAATGTGAACACTGAAAAGTCTGAGTGAAATAGCCCTTTCTGAACTAGTAGTAACACACTTTGAATGACTCTGTAAATACCACAGCATACACCTGGAATGCAGGAGCATTAAGTGTTTATTCTTTCTGTTCTGGAGCACCGTTATCTAAGATGATATTATTGAATAAATAAAATGCATGTTTTGTTATCAGCAAATTACAACAGCAACTAATTTTTATTCTATTCAATATTCACCTTATATTTGGCTGTGAGAATAATGAGATTTGAGCTCACATAATAACATTCAGAAACAATCCGTTCAAGCTCTTTCAGGCAGCACTAGCAAATAGAAGCTGTTCAAGTGTAGCACAAAGTGTATGAGTCTGGCTCCAAGGATGCTTTCACAAGTTGTTTGTTATGTTTGCAGGATATTCTGAGACCTGATTCAGTTCTAAATTAAGTAGCTAGAAAACTCCCCCCCAATTTCAACGAAAGATGACTGCTTTTATAAGATTCCGCTTGTTGACAAAAATAAACGGTCCCAGGTTTCTTGTTTGATTAAAAAAATATGTTTAATGTTTTCAGACTTCAGTGAGACAAATCTTAAGGCAGAGCTCCTAAAGCTGTTCAGACCTACCCTAATAAGCCTATTACCTGTTTGTGTGCAGGTGTGAATCAACATGGAGTGTTTCTTTGGAAGTGAATTCCTACTTCCTAAGTGAAGAATTTTCAACATGTGGGAACAAATGCAGCACTGTAATAATTCAAGAAAATGATGGCCCAGAGCATGCAAGTGATACATAACAGATCAGATAGTAAGTGCTTAAGAAAATTCTATCTATATGAAAAAATTAATTACTATAAAAGATTAGATATTTTTCTTTGAAGTCTGGATCTGAATGTTAATGATAAAAATACTTAAAAAAAATATCAAAGAAAATAATGTTTTAGTTTGCTGAATTATAAATATTGGTAGTTCTGCTGCTGGATGTCATTATGTTTCTAGAATTAACTAAGATCCTAATTGACATCCCTTATGCACAGAATAACTTAGGCATGTAATGAATTTAAAGTGTGTCCATAAACCCCATTGACTTCAGTGGTATTTAGGGATACGTGTAATGTCAAACACACACTGAGCTGCTTTCCTGAACATGGATGTTTTCTATTAATGAAGTCTAAGAGGATTTTAATAGCTTTGGTTTTATTGATTTAATAGAAAGCAACTATAATTTTATCTAATTATAAATAGTATTTGAATTAGCAGGGACATAAAAGAAACCATAAATTTAAGGCACCATCATGAAGTACTTAAAAAAAAAAAACCCAACCACAAGCCCTTTTCAAAACTGACTTGTGCCCAGGGGCATCTTCATACTGTTTGTAATAAGTGTTTTGTACTTTATTGAATAATTAGAAGTAAAAAGATTTCTATATAATTCACTCAAACAATAACAGTAGACTTTTTAATCCTTAAAAGTAGGTGGGAAATTCTAGGAAAACTGAAGAGAAAAATAAAGTGTGTGTTTTTCAAGGACAACTGTTTCCAAAAAACCCCACTTAATTATGGTAAGTGAAAAGACCATGACAATATATGTGTGCTTTTACATTGTTTCTTTCCATTGGAATGAATATGTGGGTGTACTCATGTTTTTAATAGTGATATAGAGAAACTCTGTAATTGCATTTCATCCTACACGAAAATTATGTCAGGCCAGAGAATTCTGAGAATTTTAACTTTATGCTCACATATCTCTCTTGTTGATTTTTATGCAGACATTTATGTTATTGGCTGCAGATCGAAACAGCTGTTCAGATATGCTAGTGCAGATATGTATTTGAAGAATACTTAATATTCTATATTTATCTGAGAAATGACCCACCTCCAATTTTAATCACCTGGACAAGATTTAGAAACCGTTGACTTGATTTACGTGACCTATGCCATACACAAAATAAAAAGGTATCATGTGCTCGGAGGTAAGAGTAGTGAGAATAGTTCAAGAACGGTTCATTACAGGAAGCAAATTTGTGAAATATTAATAACTAGTAAAAATAATCAATGCATTCATAAAAGCAAATCTTTTTGATGGATGATTTCAATAGAAATAAAATACTTGTAAATTATTTTTAATCAGGATCACTTCATTGTTTTGATTTACAAGGTAGCCTACCTCAACCCTTATATCAACAGAGTAGGGTAGGTAATAAAAGATAATAATGGAATAGGAATTACATGCCAGTGATGATTACTTCTTCAATCAATTTTGTACTGAGAAAAAGACGAATAGCCCTATATCCCGAGGAAACATTAAAATACTAGTTAACTTAAAGCTTGTGCTTCTTGAACGAAAATATGCAGTACTTCCCAAGAACAGTCGAGTATCTTACAGTTTTATACATTGTTCTTTTGGAATAGATAGAGGAAAATAGACATGAAATTAAAATATGCTTTTAACAGTTTTATTTACTAGTATGAACGGACCACCTTAATTTCAATTTTTTTAGGCTTTCTGTGATACTGTCAACAGATAGACTATTAGATATCACTTTTCTTTATAAAAATATAGTTTCATTTTTAATGACATGGACTTTATACTAATACAGTTACATTACATTTTTATATTTTCTCATTTGAAGAAAACAAATTAACACATCCAGTCTTAATAGGTATTGTCAGAACTCCAAACACATAACCTTATTTTGCATCTTGCTCTGACTGAAAGGTTTCTTGTTTCTTGTGTTTTCCTGTTGTTGCCTACAATTCTAGGCTTCATGAATTGTCAAAAAATAAGTTTTGGTTAGTTGACTTGCACTGAAGTGTCAGAGGAACAAGCAGGGAGAGAGTGTATTAATTTAGCTCATTCACAGGGAAGATACTGCTTCACATGTGATTTAACTCTTGGGTTGCCTTGTGCAAGACTTGTGCATCTTGCTCCACTGGGCATGGCTAAATACTCAAATTTAGGCTGTTTCACATCTCATTAATTCATCTTCCTGACCTCTGGCAGGCACTGGATGGAGCACCTGGTTTTTCTCTCATAGGGTTAAAAGCATGAGAGATAATTCAGTCCCAGAAATCCTTGGGTTACTTTGCTTACATCTTCCTCCTTGCTACACACACACACAAAGTGACAGAGGATGCTGTTATTCTTGGTAACTCTATGATTCTTTTGCCCTTACCATAATGCCATTCCTCTTTTAAAACTTACAGGCATTTAACTAATATATTATTGCTCTTGTGTAAAAATATTTAGCACAGTGTGTTGGGGTTCAGAGAAAATGTCAGTTATTGCTCATGATGGATAATGAAAAAGAGATGAACAGTCAAAATACAGGTGGTGTAATCATGGATGCAGCAACAGATGACTCATTTTTTGTTAACTCTGTTAAATTGTCACAGACTATGCAGATATGAAAGTTGTGTTCCAGTTTTTCTCACTTGCAAAGGATAACACACAAAATATTTTCACAGACACTAAGATTTCTTAACTTCTGAAACCTGAAAATACAGTTTGTTGGGTTTTTTCCAACAAAAATTCCAACAAATTCAACTGTCATGAACAATTACATGCCACAGTTATGCCTTTTTTTTTTTTTTTTTTTTTTTTAAAAAACTGATGCAGAAACTTGCATCCTGCATGACAGGTATTGGTGTTTTAGAACCAAATTTCTAAAGCTGAAATTACTCCTGGCTTTTAATAAAGTCCACTGTAAATTGGGTGCAAAAGCCTGCCAGGATATTTGGTTTGAAGTATCTGTGATGAATTTTTTTCCATCTTCAAATGTAATTGAACCTACAGAATTACTGTGAGAAGAGAAAGCTTGCAACATCATATTCATTCTTCTTCATTCTCAGAGATTAAGAAAAGTGTGTTTACTGTTTTAGAGGTTATTGCCATCTCTTTAATTTCAATCTGCCATCCATTTCCAATGTTCTTGAATTCATTATATGTGACAAGCTAACCCAAACCAGAGCAACAGTGCATCTCAATGAAGAGATAGAGGTATATCTGTAAAGTCCATAGAGTCATTAAAATATAACACTTCTTCCTTTACAGGACCACACTGAGGTGATGAAATGCACTAATTTTAATCTAATCAATGGGAATAGCAGCTCTGTAAATAAGATCACCAGTGCACAAGATACGCAAAAATCTTACTAAAAGAATTTCATGTCTCTGATGCCTTGTGTTTTAAGCTACAGAGTACTTTTGTCTGATGCCCAGTTTTCCCTTGACAGCTTCCCAACACATTTTGGATCCAGACTGAAAAGATGTCAAAAGGAAAAATATCTGCTGATTCAATCAGTATTGTGTTAATCAAGTAACACAATGTACTTAGCAATGAAACTACGTCCTACATTCTTGTCAGTCCCCTTACATAGACCTCACTACACACAGGTCTGAGCATACAGGAAGCATCACTAAAAACAGTGGGACTATTTATTTAAAATTGTGGCCCTTCTGAAGAGTTATTTATATCTATTCTGAAAGATTTTAATTTTCGTTTGATGATAAGCAAGAGTTTTGGACAAATCTTTCTCTAATAGCTGATGTGTCTGCTGATAGTAGAGACATAGAGCAAAACCAAGCAGAACATAAGTGTTCTTCTCAAAGTGAAGTGAAAACACACAATGGAATTTCTCAAAGTACAACCATGTAGCAGGTCATGGGAATCAGAAGCTCCCTTGTTTTCATTTTTCCTGGGCTGCCTTTAATTGAAACTTGGGTAATTTGTTCTGAACTTTTAATTTCACTAAAAGTTAAAGAATAGCTCACATGTTCAATAGTATGACTTTCCTGATCTAAGATTTCTGTTAGGTTCACAAGGCTATTCACATTTTTCTCCACCTTTTTAGCAGTTTTAATTTGCAGGAGATTTGTTGTAATACGCTTCTGGAAGTTTTCTTTTTCAGTCATCCTTAAAAACAAGTGAGAAGGATGTAAAGGATTTTACCAGTTACAAATTCTACATCCCTCAGCAGTTACAATCCAAAAAAAAAAAAAAAAAATATATAGTTTTCTACAGGTGGTTATAGCCAGAATGTTCTCACCGTTAAACTGTTTTCTACAGGTGGGCATAGTCAGAATGTTTGCTCTATTAAAGTTGCTATTGAATAGAAAATTTAATTTTCAGCTGAAGTATGTATACAGAATGATTTCCACAGAAAATTTTAACATCAGACTGATATATACAAAAGAGAGTAGAGTTTGAAAGCAGGAAACTACTCCAGGAGGGCATAGTAGTTGGAAATAACTCTTTCTTTCTGTCAAAATGGAGATTCTAGTTGGAAAAATCCTGTTAGCCTCCACAAGAGGCAGAGAGTCTTTCAGGCAGAAAAGCTATGGTGAGCTCCATAAGTCAGTACTTCAGATTCAGAAACACCAGTTAGACTCTGCAGATCAAGGAGCTATTTAAATGTCATAAAGCACCTTTTGTACTTTCATTCTTTCTTTTCTTTTTTAAAGTATGCAGCCCTCTGATTTCAACTACAGGTGAAAATGCGGAGCTATTGTCACTAAAATGATCATAAAGAGTAAAATAGGGTAGCCTGAATTTAACCAGTTCTGCAATGATGCAACAGTTTCAATAAGAATAAAATTTCTGTTTCCAGCTTAGACAAGTTACATTTTTAATTACAAAAGTCATTTTATCTTAAGAGTATTTAAAGATACAAAAATGAACAAAATGTGTTGCTGTCACTCGAAAACAAGAAAAGATGTTTTGATTAACATCTTAAACCACTAAACTCGTTATTTTTGTAAAAAAGAAATTCTAACATCCAAATTGGGACAATTCAGATCTGCTGTATACATGACCAGTAGGTTGCCACAAATTAATTGGTCTGGGAAGTGAATGCATTAGCATAATGAATAAGGTTTTTATAGGTAATAACATGTATGTAATTATAATGGAAAATATCTTTGTGTCTGTCAAAGTTGACAAAAATACCAAAGGCATTGTTTTTATCAGTTTTATAATAATGTGGAAATCAGCATTTGTTAAGAATAAGTATTTATTTATTTCTAACCCTATATCAATCACAAAGCTCAAGTTTATGATTGCCAGCTTAGTTAATATCCACTTTTCCTATCAAGATTGGTTAACTAATACTTTAGCTGTAACATGTAGCTTAGAATACCATCATGATGTATGAGTTCTGAAAGGTATTAATGAAAAAGCTCATTGCTACAAAAGGGAAGAAAATAGTTAAGTTGTATTGAAAGTAGCAATGTCTGTCTTGGTCAGTGAGAAATAGAACAGTCTTTAAGAAGATGACGCAGGACGTTGCCAGCAGGAATTAATACCTTTATATTTTCATCTATAGCTATAATGTTCTCCTGCCCCAATAGCAGCCTTTTCATAGCAAGTTTTCACGAGAGATTTGGAGATGGATAAAGGCAGTTATGAGACAAATTGTTATCCAATATTCAAGTTAAGTCTTTGTTGGAACTCCTTCAGAGTTTTTTAAGACACTCAGTTCACTAGGTTCTTTTATAAATTTCTGTGACTCCTCTTTTTGTGGTATTGGAGCTTGCTGAGACTCTCAGAGCTTTCATTTTTTTCCTGAGTCCATCAAACTGAAATCTTTCTTAAAATTTCTAGCTTTAGAATTCTGGGAATCTTGCATTATCAGACCATTTCTGTAAATACCAAGATACTGCAGGATATTTTTTTCTTAAAGGCTTTCACCCAAGAGAAGACTTTTTTTTTTTAAATTCCTTGTTACAATAGAGAACTCATTTCTTATTTAGTCCATTTAAACTTAGGGCTCAAGGTCTCATTGTGCCACTGTTACTCTTAGCCAAGGAGGGAGTTCTAAGACGCCCTCTCTTTTCTATGTGCAGTTTTTTGAGAGGAGTAGGAATCTCATCTTTATATTTAACCTGAAAACATAGAATCCTTCCACTTGAAGAGCTGCATTTTCTGCAGAGAGCAGAGGAACTCGTTGGGACGTTTATGAAGAAATTAAGCCCTGGTACACTTGGAAAAATTTGTCTCCTTGTATCAGTAGGATACAAGGCAGGAGCCTTTTTCTTCCTTGCTGTCTATTGGAACACCCAATAGGCAAAACCCAAACTTAAAAACCTCTGAGCACATAGCAAATATGTTGAGAAGCTTTTAAACTTGCATTTAGCAACTCATCTGTTCTTCTAGAGTGGAAAAAAAAGAACAGGAATAATACCAAAGTTACAGCGCATCAGGTGTGTAGGCAGGTTATGGATACTGGTAATTGTTATGAAGCCTTTGTTGAAATTTATGATGTCAAATAATGGATAGTTCTCCATAGGTGTCTTAAGCTGGTGTGTTCAAAAAAGCTTCAGTTTGTGGCTGTCAGAATAGAAAAAAAGCAAACTTGTTTCATCACACCTTAAACTGAGGATCTGAAAAGAGTTTTACACTGTGATAAGGCAGCTCCCCATGTTAGCAGTGCTGCTCTTGTGCAGCAAATAGCATACTCTGACAGAGATACTTTTTATTCACTTTATTTTCTTAGATTATCTTCTGAATATAGGCAACTATATTTTTAGATAATCAGATCCTTTTTCTTTTTCAGGGGAAAACTGCTCTACGATATTGCATTTAGGGAGAAAATAAAAGTAGTTAGTAGGAAAACATTCTTATTGCTGCAGTTTATTAATGTTTAAATTGTAGACTTTTTGTCAGGAGATCTTCCTGCTTTAATCCCCAAATTATTAATAATTTAGGCACAGGTAACTCAGCATTATCTTTCTACAAGAATAGTTACATACTGGTTTCCTAAAGGGCTATTTTCCTTATTATGGTCTACTCAAAGAATAGAGATCAAATGGAACCCTCTGCCTAATAGTTGATAGTTTTTTTCTTCTCAGTATTGAACACTTTCATTGGAGGACTCTGCACCAATACTTTTTATGTTCCTAACTACTCCCACTAATATTCCATCAAGACTTTCACTAATAGTCTTACAGATTGGAAAAGTTTTTGTGTGGGGAGAGATGACTTAAATACACCATATATAAAAAAAAAAATTCTACATATCTTTATCTCCAGGTTCACACACATTTCATACAGTAATTGCTGCAATTAGTGAAAAAATAGTGTGGTGTTACTTATTCTGCAAAATGTTGCACACAGGTTGTTTTTGACACCG
The DNA here is from genome assembly GCA_013400035.1 of Rynchops niger. NCBI lineage: Eukaryota > Metazoa > Chordata > Aves > Charadriiformes > Laridae > Rynchops > Rynchops niger. Next base: position 131,504 of record VXBH01003377.1, read on the forward strand.
TAGTTACAAACACCCATCTAACAGTAAAGTATTTACATAACAGCAGCATAGAATGAATTAAATTAAACACATACAATCACTGATTTCTTTAAAACAAGAAAGTATGTTAGATATCTGTGACAGGTTAACCTTCACTAACAGCCAAACAGCCACCCAGACAGTCACTGATTCTCACTTTGTGTATTCTTGAATGCAAAATAACAGGTGGGATCCATGACCAAAAAGAGATTTAGGTAGCCCTTTCCTAGCTGTTACAAATAGACGTGCCTACCATTTCTATTACATATGCTTATTTTTCTTTGCTACATTTAGCAAATTGACAAGAAGTCCTACAGTTAGTTTCTCGTGATTTTTGCATCAAGGATGAAGCTCCTAATTTTAAAGTGCCCAAATTATTTTTGTTGTTACATTAAATATGGGACTATTCTACCATCTTTATACTGTCATAAAGGAAAGAGTATTATCACCTGTCATACCATAATCAAGAGTTTCGCATCTGCTGGAAGAGCTACTATCTTTTCTTTTTCTGATTCCTCTGGAAAAAAAATAATCTTGTAAACGTACATACCCATATTAATTCTGAAAAAGATGTTGCAGTCTTCAGATTAAGGACATACTGAGGAAAAGGGAATGTGTGTCTGAAGTCTTGATTCTTTTTTCCAACTGTATTTGGTCTAGTACCTTAGATAACATCTCTCTTCCTACAAATCTTGGGACATCACAGTTATAATACTTTTATCCAGAGATTTAGGAGGTTCTAAATGTAAGTAATTTATTATGATTTCTTAGTAACTTTAAGAACAGCTGAGAACAAAGAGTAATGCCTAAGATTTTCCATTCCCAGAGAGACTGTGAAGACACCCAAAGATTTGTATGTATTTATTGTTCTTGTCTGAGGGGCAGATATTAAATTTTGCCATCCAATCCCAAATTCTGACTGGCTTATATGAACATACTGGCTGAAATCCACTGACTAGGGAGCAAAGGAGCTGAGGCTTAAAGGTCGGTTTGCCAATTTCCTGTAAGAAAATAGGTTCCTGCTTTCACTTATTTTTTCCCCTTGCTCAAGGAAAACAAGCTCCACTCAAGAGAGAATAGTACTCTAGGGACCTCTGTAATTCCTATACCTAAGACCAAAATACTCAGGGGACCTTTGTAGTTCTTGTATATAACTCCAAAATAAATGGATGGGCTATTCAACTGCTGGTTTCCATCAGTCAGAAAATGAGGTGCTCTGGCTTTGGGAGTTAGATGCTTATGCAACAGTAACTCAATTTGTGAAGGGTCTCACAAAATTCAATGGGCTTTGACAATGGTTCAAATCTAACAATTTCCTGAAAGAAAAGGAAAGACCTTGATATCATTTCCATTCAAGGTGGAATGTGAAGGTAATTTCCATTCAAGGTTATATGAAGGCTACCATAGGTGCCTTTGGACTTTATGTTAGGCCTACATTAAAGAAGGGAGCAAGGGGGTTATACTGCCTGAGGGACCTCTTTGAACTCCAATTTGTCCTTGGTCAAAACATTGATACACTGATATCATTACCCAACTAAAATATCTTTGCTTAGACACACTTATTGCCTAAGTACATATGGCAATATGAAAAGTCTGACTCGACGGACTATAACAAGCAACTGAATCTCTGTCCCACACTTAATTCAAATTGTGTAATTTAACTTTAACTAATGACTGGTAAAAAAGGAAATATCCTACTTATAGCAAGCCTTTTGCAGACTGTGATGGTAACTGAGTGTTGCATCACATTGTGGAACAATGCTGGAGTACGTGAGCAAACTTTCACAGGAAATGCAACAAAACCTCCCCAGGTGAACGTAAGGCAAGAAGCACCACCATCAACACTGTCAGAATCCTTCCTAGCAACAACCTGGGCTGCCATTCTCTCACTGCCATATACCAGACGGAGACAGCTGGTCAGCAGCAGTGGGACCCCAAAGGCGGTCAAAGGGGAAGAAGATAAGGGATGGGATCTCTACAGTAACAGCTGAGGTAGCAAAACTTTTTCCAGTTATTGTTTGTTCATTCTTTTTAGTCTGGTTATCAGAAAATCTTTGGATGATGTGTTTCTCCACCCAAGCATCACACTTAAGCAGCGAGTGGAAGTATGAATCCCCCAAAGATCCTGTGCTATATCTTCCTAGATGTCTTGGCACACCAATGGTGTGTCAGGATGCTGTGAAGGCAGGGGCTCTGTGGGTCCAGGACCATCAGAAGATCCCCACGTGGGGGACATCAGGGCAGGGTCTGGCACCCAGGGGCCATCCCACCCCTGGCCAGGAGCAGGGCAGCAGGGGGGCACCAAGGCAGCCATAGCCCTGGGCATCAGGCACCTCCCTGTGGGCCAGGGCGTGGGCCCACGGATGGGGTCCTAGGGGGCAGATGTTGCGTCCTGGACCATGGGCAGGGTGTGGGGAGCTGGGCAGGGACAGGCAGAGCTGGTGGTGCCCTAATGGTGCATTTTTCCCAAGGAGAATAATTCTGAATTATCATAATAATTTGGCATTTATAATACAATCTTATTAAATTCATATTTAATCAGTATTTATTCTTCATTACTATTGAAGATATTTTGAAACTTTTGTTTTATTAAGGATTTGGCATGATATTTTGCTACTCGAGTTAAAAAAAAAAAAAAAGAAAAAAACAAAACAAAACAAAACAAAACAAAACAAAGTAGATATTAAATCTTTCTTCTTCCTTTCCCTGTTTTATTTTGCCTTCAATCTCTAAACCAGTAATTGGAAATTATTAAATACACCTCTAAATAGACTACCTCTATAATACACTGCTAATTATTTTTAAAGGAATATGAAGAAATAATCGTTAGCCTTAGGAAAATCATACACAAACCCCAAAGAATAATTTGGTAATAGAAAGCACAGTTTTTAATTTGCCTTTCTGAAAGACTATCGGCTCCTCTCCATTCTGTAGGTTAAACAACAAGTAACTAGATTGCAAGAGGGGATTTTGTAATAACACTAACCCGCAGAGTCCAAGGCAGCTCTTCATTTGCTAAGGATGAGCAACTGAGTCCCTCACGCAGCCTTAGGGGCCGAGGAGACCTTCAGGCTTAAGGAAGTGCCAACAAACCATGTTGGTCTCTCGAGTGAATTCACTCTTCCTGTTTGCAGTCAAATTTCCACTGTCTAACTCCACTCAGATCTACTGGTAGCATTTATCAAGCCTCCAGCTAGGACTGCAGCTGACAGATTGCTGTCAGCGCACTGCGTCCATTATGCGCTAAATTCAATGTTTTTTGACTGCTGTCCTATTTTATGCCCTTAAGTCCGTAGTTTTATTCCGTTTGAGCCCTCCAAACTCTGCTAGGCTGAACACAAAAGCGCACACAGCAGGCAGCTCTCACAAAACTCCTGCTTCCGTGTTGCTATGATGTCTATTCATCATTACTCTTTGTTTCATAAATTCACAAGCTTCAAAAAAATATTTTTATGAAAATGAAGTGTCAGCAGCTACAAAGGCTTCTTCTGGGGGAAAAACAAAAGTTAATTGCTACCACAAAAAGAAATACCAAATCTAAGAAACACAGCATTTTCAAGGGGCCCAAGCATCACTGAAAATGGTGGAAAAAGGTCAGTTTATATTGATCTCCCGTGGTTAGCCAAAGCTATATGTTATATGTTGAATTTTAATCTTAATTTAAAAATAAAACAAAGCCTTCAGAGAGCCATTGGTCAGATATTAACATACTAATTGACAGTGGTGTTGCTGATCTCAGTGACAAAGTTAATACTGCAGGGTAATGCGGTGAATAGATGTGTCTTGTCCAAATATGTCTTCCCAGTCAGTGACCCAGAACATGCCGCAATTGCACAGTGGCCCATAATTAAGTCAGGTATTCAGATGAAATTTAACTCTAAAATATGCTTCCTGCATACAAGTTTCTCTCTTGAAAGATTACACGTTTTCCCTAGTGCAGTTCTTTGAAATGTTATTATATTAATTACTTTATAACTGAAACTACTGTATTAGACAACATATCTTTTAATTAATAAAAAATGAAGAAAAAAGAAAATATTATTTTCTAGTCAAAATTTCTGGAATAAAACACTGACTGAAAAAAGTAGAGTGAATTCAAAGACGAAACAAAAAATGGTTTCCACTAGGATTTGGAAGAAGCTGGAATATCATGTAAATGAGCAAAATATTCATTCTGAGAGTCTGTTTAATAAAGTCTTCTACTACTACTGTATCTTTAGGAAGTTTTTTAAACTAAGAGTTACACCTTTTATAGTAAATAGCTGATGATTAAAAAAACAAAACCAAAAATCCAAAGAACTGTTTCCTTCTCGGATAATGAAGAATAGTGTCTATGCCATGGGAAAGAATATATGAAACTCTTATGAACTGAAAACTCAAAATAACAAAAGGAGTTTTCAAACCCAAAGCCTTCCAAAACATGCTCTAGCAATTGAGAGATATAGGAATTTGGTTCGATACTTGGTTGGAAAAAGTTTCAGGTCAGTTTATGGATTAAGAGGGAACAATCAGGTACCAAATAAAGTGTAATAAATACGTTCATGAGCTTTGCTTGCTCTGAAGAAAAAAATTTACTTTAAGTACTCCTATGATGGCATAAGTGTTTAAAAAAGGGCCAGAGGATTTAAAGACTGTCAATAAAGAAAATTTCAAAATATATGTTATTAACGATGTTTCCTCAGTGCTGTAACTAAAATAACACGTAGATAATCTTCATAGATTGCAGAGGCTTCGTTCAAACAGGTCACTGAAGAAAAATGTTTAGAACAATTGCTCAGTAAAGCTCGCTTGTTCAGTCTACCTAATTGCATTTACACATGAAGGTCTGTGGCTTTGTTGTTCTATTAAAAATCCTCCCTGAAACATATCCAAGTCATTGCACTGACAAAGGTATAAAGAATATGCCCTTTATGATCATGCGATGATATAATAAGTAACTTATGTGTTATATAAGGCTCTCTGGACCCCTGTTGCAGGACAAGGGTTAGCATAACCCTACAACAATAAAATATGACCCCAAAAAAATCATCTTTGCTTTGATGATATGACAGAATCATGATTTTGGTGACTATAGACCTAAGTACCCATCCCATTGTACTCAGTTTACAGCACTGGCTGCTCAATTTGGTTACCCTTCCTCATATTGTTGATAACTATGATCATATCCTTATAGATGAGTAAGAGATAAAAAGTAGATGTTAAACTTTCAGGAATCCAGGTGATCAGAGTGGTATAGACTGCAATGGCTTACTTGCTTTATTCTGCTTTGATTTTATTCTGCTTTATAATTATTGTATATGATCTGATAAGAAAGAACAAGAACATGGGTTTTTTTCCTGGTAAATTAATAACCATCAGAAAAAGGTAATCATTTCTTTAATTCTTCAGGAAATGATCCACACCAAAGTTACTAGTGTTTCCACCACTTCTGCAACCTATTTGCCTTTTTCTTACCAGGCACCATCAATCTTGCAGACTATGTTGACGTAGGAGGCATGTTCATGGTCAGGTATTGCTGCTGCAGCTTGGGAATTAAAGCATTATTGAAGTAGCAAACTGTAATTTTAGATTTAGTCTATAATATTGTGTCATGGTCCTAATTAGTAAATTACAACAGAGCTCCTGTGGGAATTGCATATTACAGCCATATGATTACTCAATTTGTTCACTCATGATTAATATTATTACACTAAACATAAAAGGAAATGATTAATGATTTATCTGCAAATTGCTTAATACAGCTGGTAATGGTGCAGGATAGAAGAAGGTAAGTTCATCTGTGTGCTTGTAACCAGTCTACATAGAACAGGGAAACTAAACCAGTGTTGATTAACTTTCTAGTGAAAGGAAACAAAAAATACCAGGAACAGTAAATACACATCAAGTTTACATTATGTTATTTCAAACATATTTGTCAAAATAATTAACATTTAAGAAAAAAATGTATGAACATTTTCCTATATGAAGCTCTTGGACTTTGCACTCTCCTAAAAGACTTCATACACTAAATTTCTGGATTGCAGGGGAAGCAAACAGCAAAATAGCAAATGATAGTGAGGTTTAGAAATAAGCCTATTTATATATTAAATTACATAACCAAGCTGTTTTTCCAGTACTGATTTGGTTTTCAGGTGTGTATATATTAAATAATATGATGGACATATTTTGTTTTATTTGTTCCTAGTAAAATTCCTATAGTCTTAGAGGCCTCACACAAGATGGTAAAAGTCATGACATCAAATTCGCATTGTGTTTCTCATGAAAAATCAACGTTCTCATCTTGCGCTTTTCTGCTGAAGGCTCTTTTAAGGGTGAAGCAAAGACTAGAGGTGTACTTATTGTTCATCCCGGTTTACATGTTAACCCACGTTAAACTTAGTGCAAAAGGCAGACAGACCTGACAGACTTTGGGACTCAGGGGAATTCTCTTTCCTGAGCCTTGTCGAGATGCCTTTAGTCCCTCTCAGACCACAGGGTATCGGCCATCCAAGACCCATCAATGCAGAGGTTTCCTGTGCCCAGATCCAGCCAGCAATGAGGTGGAGTACACATTGCTGGTACACACACACACACACACACGTGTGTGCACACATACAGACTAGGGTGTAAGCTCACTAGCGGTTCTGTACACATACCCTCACTCTCTGGATTTGCAGGTACACCCACATCCGTAGATTCCTTGTATGTTATCTCCAAGGTCCAAGTCCATCTAATATCTTTGCCCAGATGCCAGGCCCCTCAACAGTTACTGGGTCAGATCTCCAGACCTTGAGTCTTTCCAGGTGCTGGTGTCTCTATTGCATGCTAATCCAGCCTGAAGTCTGCTAGTGGTTCACCTCCACATCATCCCATGCACAACATGGTTGCCATCAGTAGCCAGGTCCTAGACCTATGGGCTCCTCAGATCCACAGTTTCTCTCTCCAGTGGCTGGCACTCAGATCTCATACTATTTACTGACTAGTCCTGCTTAAAGGTTACTAGTGGTTCACACACCCATACCCAGAATGGAGTGCACTCCTCCAGGAACTAGTTAGGAATAGAATTTAATAAAATGACAGAGCTTGACCAGAGAAGTATACCCGCCAGCAGCTTACTTGCACTCAATTAGCTTCTCTTGTTCCAGCCCCTCACTATTTTCCATGCTTGTTTTCCCCATCCACCTTGATCCCTCCCTTTCTCCACCTTTGTTTCATCGCAGATAAACAGACCACCCCTAATTACATTTTCCTCACTGGACTCACTTCTTTTACATCTGTACCCAAATTTGGTATCTCACTCATTATTGTTGCTAAGGGTCTGCTGACCTTGCAAGATTTCACTTCTCAAAAGATCCCCAATTGATCCCTCAGTTATTTGTGAGATTTGGCTGTCTCTCACCTCACTCCACCTTAACCATCTGTGAAATCTGGCCATTTCTTATGGCGCAACCCATAACACTTGTCAGCTTCTCACTCTGTTATCTGCCATGTCCAGCAATTTCTCATGCCATGTCCAGTGTCTTCTCATGGTGAGTTTAGTTAGCTAAACCCCAGGCCATGTCCTAACAAGCCAGTGTGCTTCAACACCTGTATTCACACTCCTTCTTCACAAGAGCAATCTGATCTAGTTAAAGATGTCCCTGCTTACTGCAGGAGGGTTGGACTAGATGACCTTTAAAGGTCCCTTCCAACCCAACACATTCTATGATTCTGTGAGGAGAGTTTCACCTCATGTTTGCCCACTGAAATGAGTTCAGAAGGTACTTTTTCCCTGCAAGCCAAAAGACAGCCAGAACAGATTCATCATTTTTAACACTTAATGCTCTGCATCAGAGACTTTTTCTCAGCCTCAACCTGCTTGTGCCACATGAATCTTAAAAGAGATGAGCCATTTTCAACAGTGAAGCACAAACACCATTCTGCCAACCACCAGGGCACAAAGAAAGGGAATAAGCCAGAAATAACCTGAACGTCAAGTGAAGGCAAGAAGGATGATCTGAGTGTTTTATTTACCTCTGTTCCCTAAATATCAAGCACATGATTGTTAGCGCATAAGAGATGAATTATTAAACAGTACAGCTTCTCAAAATACCTTCATATTCTCTTCCTAAAATGATCTTTTAATTTGTAATTTGTATTCAGAATATGAAAGTGATGCTGGTTGTAGGTAGAAGGAGAAGTGGATCAAAGTTTGAATACGACTAGGGATATATATTCCCAGAACGGATCGGTAGTCTTCTGAAATATCAGCATATAAATGGAAACCAAACAATGCAAATGTATTAGATAGTGCACAGGAGAGAATGAAGAAATAATAGCAATATACTAAATTTATGCTTTAAATTTGAAAAAAAATATATATATATATATCATGCTTATGCTTATATAACAGCAGTAGAAAAATCATACAGAGTTACTTTATTGAAAAAAAAAAGTTTATATAATCAGTTCACGTTTTGAGGTCAAGAGAAGTTTGGAAAGCAATTAAAGAAGCTAATTTCTTTTTTTGCTGACAGTATCATCTAGCAAGCATTTTCACTGAAAATGTATCCATGCTTTGTCTAGCCTCTCTTATTACTAACCTGAAATGCCATCTATGATACACAAATTTAATGATCTTCTTTAAGTAAGACTTTTTGGCTTTAGTCTAAGAAAAAAACAGGATCTCCATTTCATCTATATCAGGATATTTTGAAGAAATTTATACTTTCCTCAGTATTGCTTATCTGTGTTCAAATAATTCGATTAGTGGTATCATCCATATTTGAGATAGTGCTATTAAAAAAATAAAATTATCAAAGCTGTTATTGTTATAGTACTAAAAACCTAATAATTTAGAGCCTCACAAAAGCACAGGTGTGATATTAAGACCAAATAAAAGTTATTCTGGAGATCACTAGGCAATAGTACCAAAAGTTTTCATTGTTACATACATAAATAATATCAATTAGAATATATTTTACATATGAAGACTTCACCAGTAAAATCTGGTCAGCCTTACTGATTTTGAAAACTATGTGTGTAAAAAGGGAAAAATAAATCTTTTCTTAATTACTACCATAATTTCACCCAACAGATATACTTTCAGAAGAGGATGTTGGATGAAAAATATTATTTGTCTGGTGTGACGGTGTGCTTCCCCTTGCCCCCAACCAGATCTTTATCTCCTATAATCCTGCCCAAGCGATAACCATCCATGATGGTCATAATGGGTGTCTATAGTCATGGTGGCTTCATCTGGCTCAAAAGTAGTTTCAAGGAGACAGATAACAACACAATAGCCAAGGGCTAACTTGAGCAATGTGCCCACCTAACCACAATACTGGCACTGTGGTAGATATGCAAATATGACTATAAGTCAATCATATTACCCCAAAAAATAACAAGCAGCCTAAGAGCCCTTTGAGCTCTTCTTCACATCAGCAGGGTGCACGCCAGGATCTCCTCTTGGGTAGGGACGCCTCTCAAGGTTGCTTCTTGAGATTCAAAGACTCCTTGATGCAACAGATTCTTGGTAAAGGATTACTTGCATGTTAAACTTTAAAATATTAGCTAAATCATATAAAGGATTGATTTTGCATATATAATCCTTTAGACATAAACTGTTGACCAAGTCTGGGATTAGGATTGGATCCAGCCACACCTAGACTCCTCTCTGAGGAGTTCAGAAAGCAATGGGGTCCTCTTTGAACTTCAACTCAACGGGAGGGTACTCCTGACAGTTTAATCTGACCCTGTCCTCCATGCAGTAAGCAACCAAGTGTACCTTGCCATCAAAACTTGTTAAATCACTGTCACATTTACTATCAAATTTTGTTAAATCGTTGTTTTATATCAACAAATATATTTCTACTTCTCCCTTATGAGTGAAGTGCATCACTCCACCCATGACACCTGGCATTCATGGACTTTATGACAGTGCTTTTCGATGCATTTTGAATTTGTGTACTTCATTGAACCACATGCTTGTGTCATGACAGGTCAAGGAACAGAATTTATTTCTGCCCAGGTGTACTGGTTAAATGTATAATTTTTATGTAGAGGACGTTTTTTTTATAACTCTCTTTGCCTAAAATCCTATTAACAGGTCAGAATTAAAGGGAGGAACATATGCAGAGAGGGGAGGATTTAATAGGAATGGTTCAGCCCACCCAAGCAATAGAAAGGAGAAAAAAAAAAAGAATTGAAATCTGAGCAGATGCAGCAATGTGTAAGTTTTGGAGAGTTCACTGGCCTGATCTCTTGCTCCGTACTTATTTGGCACATCGCACCACCTCAGCATTTTAGTTACTGTGTGCAGCTATTAGAAAGCAGCATCATGTTTCTAAGGCAATCAATACTTTAAATAGTCTATTACCTCCAAGGCATACCATGCCCTCAACAAACTAACTGGATTTCTTTCCCCCACTTTACAGTTAGCTTTATATATTTCTCATTATTCTACTCATTCTACATGGTTTAAAGTTGCAAGTTGTCCAGAGAAATGTATAAAAACAAATAAAATTTCCATATTTTTAGAAATGAATGCTGGGGTGGGTTTTTTTGGGTTTTTTTTTTTTGTTTTGTTTTGTTTTTTTTTAATGATGCTGGAAATTCTTCTGAGTTGCTTAGCAATTTTTTCAGCTCTCTCTGAACTCCAGACTTGGAGCTGTGATGCTGACCCTGCACCTGTCTATGGAACTGCAGATGGCTGATGTAACACAGGCTATTGACTTCAAAACAGGAAGGAGGAGGAGAACCAGATTGCTTGTGTGAGATGCAAACACATTTCCAAAATGCTAATTATTTGTTCCCTAAAATATTATGAAGGCTTGTGCATTTACAACTGGGATTCATCTTCATGCATCATTAAATTCCTAATGTATACCTTTGGTGAAGGAGGGAAATTACACACTTTTAACTCTACAAAAACTGACTTGCATTGTTATTCAATGGCATATTCATCTTCTTTCAGTGAACTGAAAGAATCAGATGCAGGAGGGAAAACAGCATGTAGAGTAACTTAAATAATGACTCAAGTATGTATATATTTTTTATAGTAATGAAACTGGACCACAAAATAAACATACATCAAAAGCACTCACCATCTTTAGCTTTTAAAAAATACCACGAAACTAAGCAGTCGTTAAAGGCAATGTCACTGTCCTTATGCAGTTAACGAGAGACATCAGAAAATTTAATTAAGAATAGTGGACTATTAAAGGCCTAGAAATAGAGTAAAAATTGGTACCTTTCCAAAGATACAAAATGGCAGAGCAATAATAACACTACCAAGAAAAATAATGTCCATTTTTGTGATAGAGGATCATATTCTGAATACAAACACACAAACACACACATACATACATACAATTAAAAATTTGAAGAACAATCTCTTTGAACCTTGTTAATATTCTAATTTATTTTAATATAGAAAACATTCTTAGTCCCCTTTACATGAACAATGAGCCTCCTATATGCAAGTATGTGAACAAAAAAGCTTAAAAGTGTGATTTGTTGAATCCTGCAAAACTTCACATTTCTAAGAGTAGAATTCAAGGCCAGTTGACATAATACTATTAGGAGTTTGAAATCATCCTGATGAATCTGAAGAACATACTTGACTTTTTTAGGTTAAACTCTGTCTTGAAAAGTAAGACTCATTCATAGAATCTATGGCTTCACTACCTTTCCAGTAAAATGGAAATGATGGAGAGGAGCTCAGGTCTAGAGGCAGTAAATCAGCAAATTTCATCTTGCTTGAAGAAAAAAATACATCCCCTGTTGGATTTTAAGTGTATAATCCACTGAAGCATGTCCTATGTCAGATGATATCTATATTAGAGGACATATATGGTTCAGGCACATGCTGTGCGCCACACTGGGGTAGGAAAGAAGGCCATTGCTCCCCATTTGAGGGAAGGAAATCCATGTGCGTAAACTGGAAGTGACCTGTTCAACTGCTTAATCCAGAAAATTTGGAGACTAAGACATGTCATGGACTACAAATTGCCCTTGATCTAGATGCAGTCCATTAAATGGACATTGAAATATAAATTTGAAATATGCACATTTATTTATGCATTTTTTTTACCTAAGGCCTTAGAATGCAGAACTTCAAAGGCCAGCCTGTGTAACTATGGAGTCCTTTCACTGGTAAATTCAGGATACTTGAACTTGACTTGTCTGTTCATTTATTAGCTTATTAACTTGTAGAATGGGAGTAGTTTCTGTACTAGAAACTTTATTAGAAAGCCTTCATGCCCAACTGTTTTCTGAAATCTTGGTCTAAGAGAGCACCCATAATACAAAAGATTCCTGTTAAAATGATATCTAATGTGGACTGTGAATATCTGGAGAACACCACTACAGGTTTCTTTATGTTAAGCTAAATAATCTTAAAGCCTATTATAATCAAAAGTTTTGTGACTGAGTCAGATAAAACACCTTTCTTTTTCATTATCCTAAACAGTCTTGTCTTTGCTACTCATTCAGAGTGAAATTATTTATCTGTGTGTATTGGGTTTACACACATGGCAAGGGTTTGGTAGCAGGCTGTGGGGCTGTATGGGTGGCTTCTGTGAGAATACAGCAGGCTGCCCCCAGATTAGCAAAGCCAGTTCCAACCATCTCCAAGATAGACCCACCACTGGCAAAAGCTAAGCCTATCAGTGATGCAGGTGGCAACTCCATGACAACATATTTAAGAAAGGACAAAACCAGCAGCTTTGAGAGGAACGAGAAAATGTGAGAGAAACAGCCCTACAAACATGAAGATTAGCAAAGAAGGAGGGGGAGGAGGTGCTCCAGGAGCCAAAGCAGATATTCCCCTGCAGCCTCTGGAGAAGACCATGATGATGCTGGTTTTCCCCCTGCAACTCATGGAGGACCATGGTGGAGTAGATATCCACCCTACAGCCCATGAAGGACCCCATGCCAGAGCGAGTGCATGCAACCAGGGAGGGGTCAGCAGAAGGTGTTTTTTGATTTGTTCTTATTTCTCATTATCCTACTGTTGTGGTTTGGGACAGACTGGCCACTGAAGCAAGCGACAAATGCTCTTCTCGACCTCTCTCTCCAAAGAGAAGAGAGAAAGAGAGAAAAATGAGAGAAAGAGAGAGAAATTAGTTTAGAAAAAAACTAAACTCCTTTAATGAAAATATTAATAAATTAATAAAACAATAATAATAATTAAAAAGATATATATACAATATACAAAAAAACCATCAAGCTCCCAGGATGATGACTGCATCACCAGCACACACAGGGAAAGTCCCAGACTGAACTCAGTGACAGATGGGAGCTGAACTCAGGACCTGGATTCAGGAACACACGGATCGGGATCAAAGTCAGATGGACAGAGTCCTCCTGGGACGCTGGCCATTGAAGAAAGAGGCCTGACCCTTTGATCCCTCAGGTTTTGTACTGAGCATGATGCAGATGGGATGGAATACCCTCTTCGTCAGTTTTGGGTCACCTGTGCTGTCCACTCCTCCCCACAAGTGCGACCCCTCTACGCTTTTCTGCTTCCAACCCTCCAACTTGGTGCGTAACAAAGCCACCTGATCTTGGTTATTATAGCATAAGTACAAGCATGAGACTCTCTGCATACAATTTTTTGGTATTAATTATAAACATCAGGCCTTATCTCTAATAGAAGCTGACACTGTCTAAAAAATAGGCCGTTAATTTCAGACAGTGCAGTTAGTTAGAAGAGACTTAACTGAAACTTAAAATTACTGAAAAGAAAATTGGTTCCCTTTTAGCTAAAGCCAGGACAGCAGGCAATGCTCCTTCTTTGGAGAAGTAGTGCAGGAAGAAAAGCAGTAGGCATGTGCACATGGCCCATCTCACAGGAGCCATGAAACTGCATCCAGAGGTTGATCTCCATCTGTGGGTGAAGAGCTGGTGGTCAGAAATAGAGTAGCCTGATGGCCTCTGTAGGCCTTTGGGAGTTTGCTTTATGGGACCAGTCTCCAAAGAGCGGCTTGAGGTGAAGCAGCAAGATCCTGTGATGGAACCACTAATTTCAGCAGCGTCCTTTGAAGGAAGCGTGTAAGTACCGAGGGGCTGTACAAAGGGGTATCCAGAAGGCCAGAAGAAGAGAAAGAAGAAAAGGAGGTGCTAAAGACCTGTGCCTAAAAATGACCACTGCTAGCGTAAATTCAAGCACAAACTCCATTTATTTGTTCAACAGAAGAGATGGACCCAAGGGGTAACAAGCACTGGCTGGTAGCAAACCCAAAGAGAGAATGGGAGATAAGCTCTTCAGGAATACCAGCAGCTGGACTTACTGTAATAAGGAAACGCAAAGTTACTGAGCAGACCTTGCAGGAACATCTCCAGCAAAAGGTAGAAGGTAAAGGGCCAGGGAGCCAACTGAAAGGGGTGTCCATCTGCAGACCTGAGGAAGCCTGTTTCTCTCAGGGAGGGTAGATGTACCCTCCACCATGGAAGCTTTCCAGAGCAGGGCTGGGAACTCCTGGTGTGCCCGATGCCAGTTATCAGGGCTCTTCTTACATTGCTGGCTGGCAGCAACATGGTCTCAGCCAAAAGAAGAGCAGACAAGACCACTGTGTTCTAAGCTGTCCTGAAAAAACCCAATTGTGCTACCTAGGTGTCTGAGGTGACCTCACCTCTGTGTTTCTTCCTTGCTCATCTTGGGGTACCAAGGAAGTTAGGTTTCCATTGAAAGCACCTCTCAAAGGCCCTTACCAGATGTGGCTCCAATTTCCCAAAGCATCCCAGGTTAGGGCTTTCCTAGGTTTCATATTTCCAGTGGGAATTTGGCAGTTCCTCTCTGACCTCCAGTGTAATTCCCACATGTACATGTCTATGTCCCAGGAGAAAATGAGGCTAAGGCAACAATGAGGCAGCAAAACTTTTCTGCAATTTTTGCCCTTCTCTTTCAGGTTTAATGCTATCTACAAAGGTGGAAATGCCCAAAGATCCTAAGCAGCTATGAAGGATGAGTATGGTGGCATAGAATGACTGGAGGCTACTTGATGTGTACAGTCATCCTGTAGATCAGAGAGAGGGGGAAATGGAGCTCTGACAGTTCTGTACAGGGTTTCACGACTCGCCCACCCGTGGGAGGGGAAGTGAGCGTGTGCCTGTGGACGGCTCTTTGATCGCCCAGAGCTGCAGCCCTCAGCAGCTGGAGGAGGGGACGCGGGGCGGTGGGAGCAGCAGGGAGTGGAGGTGGAGGAGGCTTTCCCCTCCCAGCAGAGCCCTGGCAGGTGGGTGAGCTCACAGACTGCCTCCCAGGGAGTAGTACTGCCAGCTCCCAGGACCTGCCAGTGCCAGCCTCTCCCACTCTGATAGAGAAGCAAGGGCAGGCAGGAAACTGAGTTACAGAGTGGGTGACAACAGAGCCCCCCAGACCTGCTTCTCCACAAACTGCTCACCTGATTCATTGCCATTTAAGCATGGCAGCATCTAAGAGGGGCCCACATTCCCCAACAAAGCCTTGCCTAGACATACACAGACAGAGTGTTTGTTCAAACAAATTAATTTATCGGCATTTTTGCAGTCACTCTCATGGTGGTAACAGAGCAGTCTCCTGCAATCCTTCTTGCAGCAGCATCTTCCACTGGACCCTGCTTTTGCTGGATGCCTGGAAGCCAACTGGACTGTGGTCCTTATTGCACAAAGATCCGTTTCTATTGTAGAGCCTAAACTACACAAGAAACAACTCCTAGCTACCTTATCTATGTCTACCAAGACTATACTACAGTCCTACACATCCAGGGGTATTCATGGAGGTATTCCTCAGCAGGAGCTTGCAGGAGCAGGAGGAGGTCAGCAGTCCCTTCGCAGTGGAGCAGCTGAGGAAATTACACCCAGGCTGCCCTCAGCAGGAGCTGCGACCAGCAGGCGGGTTCCCATATCCAGACAGGGGCAGCTTCAGCAACGAAGAGCCCCAACTTCTCTTCAGCTCATTCTCAAAGTGAAACTTGTCTTGACCCAGAGTGTCAGAAGGGTCTGGTTTCTCCTCCCAGTCATCCTCCTCCCACTCCTCCGCACAGCTGGAGCTTCCAAGTTGGCTGCTGCTTCCAAGGAGGCTGCTCCTCCTTTGGAGAAGTAGTGCAGGAATAAAAGCGGTAGGCATGTGCACGTAAGCCATCTTGCAGGAGCGACTCCTCTACACTTTTTCGCTTCCAACCCTCCAACGGGGCAAATAACAAAGTTATCTGACCTTGGTTGTTATAGCAATAAGTGAGATCCTCTCTGCATGCCATTCCTTAGCATAATCAGGTCTTATCACTCTGAGAATGAACAGTGTCTCTTATAATATGCTGTTAATTTCAGAGGTCAGTTAGTAAGAAGAGGCTTAGCTAAAAAGTAAAATTACTGAACAGAAAATTGGTTCTGTTTTACCTCAAACCAGGACACATACTCTGTTATTAATTGGAAATAAATTATTTTCCCCAGTCGAATCTGCTTTGTTCATGACAGTAACGGGTAAGTGATCTCCCTGTCCTTAGCTCAATCCATGAGCTTTTCCATCATATTTTCTCCCTCTGTCCTGTTGAGAATGGAAAGTGATATTGTGGCTTGGTGGGTACCTGGCAGCCAGCCAAGGTCAACCCACAACACTCTGGAAAATGCAAGCATAAAGTATACACCACAGAACATGCGCACCTTCTCCAAACAAAATTTAGTGAAATCCTAATGATTCCTCCACAGCCGCAGTTCTGCAGTGGGCTTCCATGGTCATCTAACTGTAAGAGAAATGTAACCTAAGCAAGCAACCCAACTCATACAGGAAGAATAGAGGTAAGCAACCTATGATTTTTGTGTAGATTGATTCTTAAGGAATCTGAAAGAAAGTTGTTTCAGATTCAAGATTTTTTAATTTTATTTTTCTATTTAAAGAAGGATTCAACACGTCAACTTTTCCTTTAACACAGGAATAAAAAGGGTAGATTTTTTTCAGATCATTACAAAGTGCTCTGTCCTGACAAGAAAACAACGAATAACTACATCCTTTGACTGTAAGATCTTCTATGATCACAGCAGCCATAACCCAGTTTGAATCTATACGTACTACAGAGGTATTGTGTAATCACCCGTTTTTAAAACTTTGTTTGTTTGTTTGTTTGTTTTTTATTTAATTCCAGCATTTAATTACTTGTATGTGAAAATACACCACATCATCATTTGATGTGATCAAATATTTAGGCCATGTGAGCCACTTCAGCTCTGTCTTTCAGTGATAACTTGAAGGGGAAAAAAAGTTAATTTAAAGCATCTTGAATTTAACAGGAAATAATAAATGCAAAAATGCAGGACAGGAATTGAGTTATTGGTATTAATTTTTTTCTTTATTTAGCATACTTAAATTTGTTTTGTCAAACTTTTAAATTCTTTTGATTACAAAATATTTTGAATATTATAAAAATAATGAATGTAAAGGTAAAATTAACAACAAAATTTAACAGTCCTTAATTCCAGTCTAAATATGGGGGTTTTGTTTATCCAAGGAACAAATAAAAGTTTTGTATGTGGAAAATATTTCTTAAATCTACTTTTACTCATATTCCAAACTTTCTGATACATACAGAGCCATAGTTCGTGAAATTTCATAAAGACTAGAAGGAATACTCACTCTTTTTTAACCTATGAAAAATAAATTATGTTCAATGGATTTCACTGATGCAGCCCCAAAGTCATACATTCCACAAGATTTGTGCCAAAACACTAATTACAGAGGTGGCGATATCTTCTCAAGAAGAACACAAGTTATTAGTCTCAGTATAGGAGCTATGTGAAATCTAACGGCAGGTGATACAGAGAAGATCTTACCAAATGAACCAATTCTTCTTTTTTTTAAAATTCTTGGAAGACTTGAGCTGATGTTATTAACATCAGCTGCATGCTAATATTCTGATAATTTTACCAGGCCATATTCAGTGTTATCAGGTTTCCAACACAGGACACCACTTCTTTTGAATCTGGGTGTTAAACAGAATTCAGTTTTATATTTACTGACTCTCTTTATCTCCACTACAAATTCTGAGTTCAATGGTAAGATCAAATAGAACACTGTGATTCATTAGAGTACATTTTAAAAATAGAAGCATGTCCTAAATACATTGTTTGCTGATCTCTTTATATCTCTGCAAACATCAAAGATTTGCAGTAGGCATTGAAAATAGCTCTTCACCTTTCCATACAGTGGCAGGAGTGCACACCATCCTATCACGCATAAGCCTGCAGTTCACCTGCAATCTTACATTTTCCATTTGTAGGGTCAGTAAATAATTGACATGTCATCTGTGTCAGAATAGAAGAGAGAAAGCAGGAAGCATTTCCTGCCAAGGTTAATCACTGTTGCCTCCCTGACCGGATCTTGGATTTAACTGCACATCTTAATTTCTCTGTCCAACAAAAATAAAAAACTTCAGTTTTTACCTAAATTAGTAAGGTGAGAGTCCTTGTTAATTGATGCTCCCAAGGAACCACAGGAGACTGGACAATAATCATCACATAGGTCTTTTCAGACAACTCACAAGATAAACTATGCATGTAATATTTAGCTCCACAAAGAAAATTATATATGGCCTATGGAAGTTTGTACAAATAAATGGCTAAATATCGCCACTTCACTTCAGAAAGAGAAATTAAAATAATATACTACTGAACAAATATTACAAATGCATCCAATTATCATGTATTTCAGGAAGACTTTGCTTTGGAATAATTACCAAAGCTGACAATGATTCTCGGTTAAGGGTCCTGTTCAGCTAAGTTTTTGCATTGTGAGACTAATTTTCATGCTTTCATTCTTCACATCAAGCAGCAACAGAAATTAAAATCTTCCTTCTTCAAAGGACTGAAACTGAATACTCTAGCACTCACCAGGAAAGCCTAACAGTAGTTCAGCAGTTGTATTGCAATGTGTTTTGACATTGTACTCCTTCCTGCTATGTCAAAAGTCAGCAGGTTTACAGCAGAGAGGATAGAGCTAGAACTACATGCCAGTGTTAGCTGAGATGCAGCAGATACTGAGAAATCGGCTCAGTAATAAATCATCTTGTGTCCATACTGTTTGCAATATTTATTGCACAACAAAAGTAAAATTCAACTTTGCCAGGGCAGAAATTACACTTACCTGCTCAAAACCCAAGAGGTAAGAAGTGTTTATCAAAGTTGTACATCTGGGTACACTCACTTCCCACCAGTCACTGTGGCAATCACTCCTCTGTCCCTTATTTTAGAATTGCGTTAATAGTAAAAGAAGGACAAATCTCAAAGAATGTGGAAATTTTAGAAAGGGTCTGATAAGCCTCTGAAATTTGTTTATGTATCATATATATCATAGAGCAAGTCACAGAATGAGAGAATCATAGAATTATAGAAAGGCTTGCATTGGAAGGGACCTTAAAGATGCAATACCCCTGCCATGGTTAGGGACATCTTTCACTAGATCAGGTTGCTCAAAGCCCCATCCAACCTGGCCTTGAACACTTCCAGTAATGGGGCATCCACAACTTCTCTGTGCAACCTGTTTCAGTGTCTCACCACCCTTATCGTAAAAAATTTCTTCCTTATGTCCAATCTAAATCTATCCTCTTTCCATTTAAAACCATTGACCATTGTCCTGTCACTTCAGGTCTTGGTAAAAAGTCTTTCTTCATCTTTCTTATAAGCCCCTTTTAAGTATTGACAAGCTACAATAAGGTCTCCCTGGGGACTTCTCTTCCCCAGGTTGAACTCTCTCAGCCTTTCTTCATAGGAGAGGTGTGCCAGCTCTCTGATTATTTTCATGGCCCTCCTCTGGACTCGCTCTAAAAGGCCCATGTCTTCTTGTGCTGAGGGCTCCAGAGCTGGATGCAGTACTCCAGGTGAGGTCTCACAAGAGTAGAGGTGGGGAATCAGCTCCCTTAATTTGCTGTCTCCATTTCTCTTTATGCAGCCAGGGATACAGTTGGCTTTCTGGGCTGCAAGTGCACATTGCCTGTGCGTATCCAGTTTCTCATCTACCAATATCACCAAGTTCCTCTGTGCAGGGCTGCTCTCACTCAGTTCATCCCCAAGTTTGTACTGATATTGGGAATTGCTGCAACCTTGCAAGGACCTTGCACTTGGTCTTGTTGAACTTCATGAGGTTCACATGGGCCCTGTCAAGGTCCCCCTGCAAGCATATCAACTGCACCACTCAGGTTGGTGTCACCTGCAAACTTTCTAAGGGTGCACTCATTCTCACTATCTATGTCATTGACGAAGATATTAAATAGTATTGGTCCCAGTATAGAGCCTTCAGGGATGCCACTCATTATTGGTTTCTATTTGGATTTTGAGCTGTTGATTGTAACTCTTTGAATGCCTATATATATACACACACACACAAAGCAGTTTCCATTGAAATTACTGCAAAATATTTAATATTTTCACTTAAAGTTAAGTGCATATATATAGAGATAGATCCTATTATATGTATTCATATATGAATAATAAACTTTCAGTGCCTCTCAGCTAAAATGTAGGATATATGTGCACACATATATAAAAGACATACATACCTTACTTCAAGAGATACTTCTCTTGATTTTTATCTTTATAAACCGCTGCTACGTATTTTCTTCCATTATATCAGGGAACAGCGCTCAGACCACAATTTAGGCAGCTACTCCGATGAATAGCAGTACTGTTCGCTGTACAGTACTGTCTTATTTTTCTTGTGGGTATCAAACAGAATATAGACTAGTAAAAAAGAGAGAAATAAGCAGAGTTCTTACACCCCATAAGTAAGACAGTAAATTCAGCTTCATTCATCAAATGGTTTAT
Organism: Rynchops niger; assembly: GCA_013400035.1. Taxonomy (NCBI): domain Eukaryota; kingdom Metazoa; phylum Chordata; class Aves; order Charadriiformes; family Laridae; genus Rynchops; species Rynchops niger. The sequence goes on from VXBH01003377.1 coordinate 152,273, forward strand.
GTAGCAGCTAAATAAAAACCTCTTAGTGAAACTTGAGACATCTGATTTCTTTATACAAGCGGACTCTGCTCTTTTGTGTTCATTCCCCATCTCTTCAGAATGCTTACAGCTCTCAGTAACATCCACTGACATAAAGTCTTAGGGTCAGCAACAAATCCCATTAAAATAATCTGAAAGACTCCTTTTGAGTTCAATGGTTTTAAATCAGACTCTTACTAGACTCACCTAGTAGAGTAATAAATATTCATAGATGGATGAAAGAACAGAAAATCTCTCCAGCAGTTTTGAGTCCAGCAGGAAGATCATTTTCTTGGTGAAGGATAATCCACTTGTTGACCAAGAAAGACTCACGGGCCAGGATGGAAATTTACCCTTCAGGGATAGGCAGGATATGAACAAGTGAATAAGGTAATAGAAAAACAAAACCATAGGAGTGCATGGCTGCAGTTTCCAGTGGAATCTCTGCAAGATACCTAGCTTTCTTATTTTTTCTTTAAGCTAAATATAATTGGAATTCTTGTGAATATGAATTGTTTGTTTTAAACAAATCACAGCACTATTAAATAGCATAAATTGGCACAGTTTCAGTGATCAAAACGAAGCAAAGAAATTTCTAATTCTGCTTCTAGTGTTTCCCACTATACACAGCAACTCCTCTCCATTTATATTATGCAGCTGTCAATGATATAATCTGGTTCAGTCTCATGCCATATAATAAAGTCTTACTGACAGGAGTGAATTCAATATGCTCTGTTGTACATAATAAGATTCAAAGACTGGTTAGTTTGAGTGGAGACTTGGCTGAAAAATCTCAGCATGCTTTCTTAATACATGGATTTTTTATTCTGCAGAGTGATTAAGAAAGGGATAGGCAGAGGATTTGAGAGAAGTGGAGATTAAAATATCATAAACTGTTAAGAAAACAGGACATTGTGGTGGGGTAGACTCTTTAATTCTGGTACAACACATAGACAAAAGTAGTCTCAACGTGCAGAAGTTGCACAGCTTTCACAATAGTTTCACATTAGCATTTAAACCACGCTTTTAATAAACGTGATGTTGTGTTTCTGAAGTGTTGACTTGATAGAATGAAAGCATGCAATAATGACATTTGCTGTTTATGCAGAGTGAACATGTTACACTCTATTCTTTCTTCCATCACTCTGATCACAGTGCCATTGGAACATATGGAAAGAAAGAATCTACCCAACAGGCTTCATACAGGCCTGAAAAACCTCCTTTGTGGATTAGCATTGTGGATGAATACTTTGCATATAAGCTTCTGTTGTGGTTAAACCCCAGTAGGTAGCTCTGCCCCACACAGCCACTCACTCACTCACTCCCAGTGGGATGGGAGAGAGAATCAGGACAGTAAAGTGTGAAAACTCATGGGCCGATATAAAGACAGTTTAATTGGTAAAGCAAAAGTTGCATGTGCAAGTAAAGCAAACCAAGGAATTCATTCACTACTTCGCATGGGCAGGCAGTTCTTTAGAGCCATCCTTTAGCTCCATCACGTGTAATGGGGATGTGGGAAGACAAACACCATAATCTGAACATCCTCCCTTCCTCCTTCTTTGGGGCATGGAGTATGTTCTCAAGGGCAAGTCCATGTAGTCTCCAGCTTCAACAATCGATGAGGCTTTTTGGCACAACCTTGTAATACCAAAGTACTTAGTGCATAGCAGCGTACTTTGCATCATTGTCACTGAGTGGTATTGCTTTTGTCACTTAGTGCTCATCCCTCAATTTAAAAGCAATATGTTTATATAAGAAGACCTTTGAATTTTATGCAAAAAAGAGGGGGAATATTATGTTATGACATGCCTAAGGAGCTACAAAATATAATGCACACACATAACTGTAGGCGTGTATAGATACAGAAGTAAATGCACATTTTATTTTCTTCTTCTTATCGACACTCTTCACCCTTCAGTGGATTCACCAGGCCTAATATAAGCATACCATGTGTACATGTATCTGTAAAATGTGGTATAAGTGACTATTTAAATGCATAGTTATAAAACATCTGTACCAAGAGAAAGAAAAACTTAAATGACACTAATTGTCACCTTATCTACTAGCCATAGCAGAAAGAGAAAGCAGCAAATGAGTTTCTCAGCTGCTCTATCAGCTATAGGCAACCTCCCCTGTTAACAGATAGGAGGTGTACTGGTAGGATGAGAATATGCCACTAACTATAGTTGCATGTGCCATAGACTAGAAAGCAGGTGTTCTCTTGCCATGTCTGTCTGTTCAGTGTTTATGTAAGGAAAATATTAATTTAAAAATTTTATCTGCAAAGAAAAGCCCAAATTCCTGGAGTCTTTTTAACAGTAGACAGTGATCTGAAGCTGCATTCTTCACTATTGTTGTTAGATCTAACATTACCATTTGTTTTGGTTCTTCACTGAAAAATTCAGAAGAAATGCTCACAAGGCATTAATAAACATCCACCCTAGCTTTCAGACAGATCTAATTAGTATTATCTCACTTAATTTAGAAAAAAACCAATGCAACGCCCTCTTTCAGATAAGGTCCTCAAGTATAAAGACTTACAAACAAAAATGTGATAAAGACACTGAACTGAGCACTTAATTAGCTTCTCATTTAGTATGTTCAGTTTTTTACATTGATATATTCTACACTTTGCTGTAAGACATTTCTATTTTAAGTATTTCTACCTGTCAGTGCTGAAGATTTAATATAGCTGCCATGTTGCCTTCTGGTGACGAATAAGAATTAAACTCATCTTTGCAATAAAAGAAAGTTACAAATAGGTCTTTTAAGAAAAGGACATCATGCACTGAAGCAAGAAACTTTTTTGTCATGCTAGCAGAGATTGCCTCTGTGAAGACCAGCTCTGACTACTCCTGCCCCTGTGAAGTCAGAACAGCACATTTAGTCCTCTGAGAATCCTAGCCTCAGTACTTTAAGGGTCTTTGTGCTCCTTGACATAAATACTCACAAGCAAAAGAGAAAAATGATGAGAAACAGAGCGAATGGACAAGCATTACTTGTTAGAACATGACATAAGAGGCATTACTATTATTCTGGACTTTTTTCTTCCAATATGCAAAACTTAGATGCCGATGCTTCACATCCATCACACAGTCACAGGTCAATAGATTGTAATCAGAGCTCAGCTTTCCACAGAGCTCATTCTTCAGCCAAAGTAAACCCTCGGTCAGGCCAAACCTCCCCCTTGACTTTCTCAGCTGTGATGAAATGTCAGCTGCATTTAGCTTTGTCTCAGAGAACATCACATACTGAAAATCTGCCTGCAGAAAAGCCACCATGAGGAGCTACCACAATAGCTTCTTGTTCAGCCACGGAACACCTGAGGCTGCAAAGAAAAAGGCTGCTTTTTGTCTCACAGTGGAAAAAAATCATGTGACAAAACTTCACATGATAAGCCACAAAGAAAGCTAAATTAACAGAATTCTGATTATGAACACTAAGAGAGAAAAAGAAAAAGGAGCTACAAATAGGGCTACAGGACCTAGCTTTGAAAGAAGGAAGCTATTGCAGGTCAGTGGGCTCTACAGTCTACTGGGGATATCTAGCAGGAAAAGCATATTAGAAATTATGAGGACTGTTAGTACTACTAGGATAAATGGAAGCATAAAGACATGAAAAAGAGGTAGACTGTGTGAATATTTTAAAGAATACTTGAAAAAAAAATCTTAATTTTTAAAAGAAATTTCCTTGAAATCCAAGTGATGTTAGGGATAAGCACTGTGACTGTATTTGACAATTTCTATTGATAAAATTTTTCAGCATGGGCATTCCATGGAGAAGTTAATCCTATCAGAGAGTTTGTATTTTCTTATGCAGGATGATTTCATAGGATCAAATGTATCTTTGCACATACCCTTAAAGGAATAGGAAAGCAGCTAAACTATGAAGCTTTATATGGGAAAGAAACATTGGATTTAATAGAAAAAGAGCTGTAGGAATTCTGAAAAGTCCCCCTTTTGACCACCCCTGAAAAATAATAAAGAATTCCTGAGTTTTGGAGGAATTCTGAAAAGAAACCTAATATACAAAATATTCTATTGTTTATTTAGGGTTCCTGTGGAGTTACTTAACTGTTTTCTGTCCAGTGATTAGGTGTTTATAAAACCTAAGAATAACATAAACATAAGAGTGGTGGTATATGGAGTTAAATCCAGTTGGTGTCTGGTCACAAGTGGTGTCCCCCAGGGCTCGGTGCTGGGACTGGTTCTCTTTAATATCTTTATCAATGATCTGGATGAGGGGATCGAATGCACCCTCAGTAAGTTTGCAGATGACACTAAACTAGGTGGGAGTGTTGATCTGCCTGAGGGCAGGAAGGCTCTGCAGAGGGACCTGGACAGGCTGGACCAATGGGCTGAGACCAATGGTATGAGGTTCAACAAGGCCAAGTGCCGGGTCCTGCACTTGGGTCACAACAACCCCATGCAGCGCTACAGGATTGGGGCGGAGTGGCTCAAAAGCTGCCCGGCAGAAAAGGACCTGGGGGTGTTGGTCGACTGCTGGCTATGAGCCAGCAGTGTGCCCAGGTGGCCAAGAAGGCCAACAGCATCCTAGCCTGTATCAGGAACAGCGTGGTGAGCCGGATTAGGGAAGTGATCATCCCCCTGTACTCGGCACTGGTGAGACCCCACCTCGAGTACTGTGTTCAGTTTTGGGCCCCTCACNTTAAGAAAAGGGTAGATGGGGTACTTAGGGACATGGTTTAGAAGTGGCTTTTGTCAGGGTAGGTTAATGGTTGGACCTGATGATCTTAAAGGTCCCTTCCAACCTCAGCAATTGTATGGTTCTATAAACCCCTGACAATTATTTTTTCGGAAAACAATCTATAAATCCCAGCGTATTAGGTCACATGCAAAAAGTACTGAGAAAGCTCTTTTTCTAACTTGGCCTGAGTCTCTAACCATGAGTTTCAAGGTCATCTTTTATTTTTGTCCGGAATTCGCACAAAAGCTGAAAAAGAAATTAATTTAAAATTATCTTTTATATGTTGAATTAATAGAATGAAAATGTGACACTGGTAAAGAATTACGTGGTGTGATTCGGTGCTTAATCTTCTGTGGCCACATTGCTGAGATGTAAAGCCATGCTGGAACCAGCTCAGTGACCTCATTTCTATATCTAACATATTTTCCTCTTGTTCTAGAATCGGTTTTATGTTGCCTCTGCACCTGAAGATGAGAAATTTGTTGCTGCCTCTGAAGAGGTCTCTTCAACAAGAGACATAGCTTGTCAAGCCACAAACAGTGGGGATCTACAGGATGCAATCTGACTGAACTTTGCATTTTAAAAAATTAGAGAGTTTCATTCAAATTTCTGGGTTTCTCCTGTTAGTGTAATTACAGTAGCTTTATTTCTGTTGGGTTAAAGGGTATTCCTCGTACCTTCACAGGTCATCCATTTCAAAACATGAATTGATACAAGAGGCATGGTCCTTGCAGAATTAAAAGGTTTAAAAAAATAAAATCAAAGGAAATATACTAATCATTATGTAGAGGAAGAATGTTCATAAACATGGTTTTGTGGTTCTCATTTTTAGATTTTACATGAGCTCGGCACATTATAAAGAAGACAGAGCAGGCAGAGCCCATCAGTAATTACAAATTCTATCAACCTTGTTAAAGAAAATGGAATGACAAAACTGCATTGCTGCAAAATCCTAAAGCAATCAGCACACAGAATTGAGCTGTCACAGATGACAACCATAAGTCTATCCAAGCCTGAAGCAGATGGAGCTACCTCATTATTGGATGCAGCCTACCAGTTAATAAATAAATATATTTAGCTTGTATTCACAGATTAGAGGAAATACATATTGTTTTAAATATCTGACAAAGAATTTGCATAATGAAATAAGAAAGAAAATAAATATTGCCCCTTTAATATGATACGCAGCCTGTAATTCAAATCAAAGAGATACTCCAAAAATGAAAAGGAACTTTAAAGAGATGCCGTTAACATGACAAAAATGCATTTCAGTCAGAAAACAATTGGTTTTTTAAGGTGTGAAAGGAACTAGTTTCTTGTGAGTTTACTTTTGGTGATATGATTATTTTTAGTTTTAACTGTTTTGTTCAAAATGCAGGCCCTTTTCCAACACTTCAAGAAGTACTAGAATAACCACCCCTAAAAGACAGCAGGAGACAAAGACAAAGTGGGAAATCATCCCCACAAGGGACGGGAAGGATCATGGCATGAAAACCCATGGAAATGTCTGAGTTCATTGTGATGCAGTTTAACAACTTTCTGAATAGCAATAAGTTAAATAAAAAAATACATTCAATTTTAGCCACTGATGACTTGTAATAATTTGAGCTGGTATGTACATTCCCCAGTGAACTCACGAAGCCAAGAAAATAGCTGTACTTACTCTAGGGTTCTTATGTGTGGATGGATCCCAAATTAGGAGTGAAATAAGGATTAACTATGTCTTCAAGTTAAACTCTGAGAAGAAAATTGCAGTTGTGGTACCTCACAGAAAATGGTAGAGTATTCAATAAATGAGGCCAAGGACTGTATTATAAGAACCATACTTGCTGCATTAAAGAAAGGTGTCAAAAGCATCCTAGTTAATTGGACATCAATAAACATGGCATAAAAATGTTCTTTGATTTGTCTCTGCAAGTTAATAAGTTGTCTCTCCACAAATATGAGATATTATTCGGTTTCTCAGCTTGCATAATTCTCAAAAGCAATTGATACTCACAAAAGCAATTGATACTCATTTAATCCATTTTAAAATCCACCTGCATTTCTCATTCCTTTAAGCTTCTGAGGCAATGAATCACTCAGCTTCACTAGATTGCACTTGAAGTAGTACTTCTTTCTTAAGTTAATGCTTTCATTTCAAGGCTCCATTTTAGTTCCATCCCAGTTTCGTTTGTATCATCTTTTTTTTTTTTTTTTTACTATCACTCAATGTGTAAATTAACATTTCTCTTTGCTCAAAGCACAAGGGACCTGTAAGGTGTGATTCCAAAGTACAAGGATTGGGGCAAAAGGCATGTTCATGGCTTCCAATTTCTACTGAGTTCCCATGTAACAGGAGCTGTGATCTCCTCTCACAGAGCAAAAATCTGTAAGAAGCAGGGTCTCCCTCTACATTATGAATTTAATGGGAGCCAGGAGCAGTTGCTTCTGTGATAGGACAGTTTTCTTAGGTGAAGAGCAGGATCACATCTAGCCAATCTAGGTCACTCTGAAAGGCAAGTAAAACATTGGCAAAAGTCACCTTACTCATCAGAAAACCTCTGCAAGTGGCCCAGTGTAATTCGTCCCTATCAGAGCTAAAGAATTCTTATTTTATTAATCTTATATTACCAGAAATTTGGGCTGACTTTCTTTCTCTGCTCTTCAGATACTGTCCCCAGCTCAGCATGTATTTTATTGAACACTTTTATTCTGTGGTATTACGCTCTGATTTCTGAGATTTGGATATAGATTTTAAGGGCTATAAAAGGTAGAAGCTTATTGATCTCACATCTATTTGTATTCAGAGCTGTGAACCACACAATAATCCTGATGGAAGAATTAATTTCAGTGGCTCACACTTTCTCATTTCATTAAGTTAGAAAACTAAGCAGTATGCCTGAAGCACATTTTAATTTTAGTATTTTTCTCACCTAGGTGATACACACGCTGCTTTCTAAAATAATGTAAGATTTGAAGGGTAATCAATGGTTTGGGGGCAAGTAAACTTAAACTTTCACACCAACCGGTTTTTAAAAACAGACATGAAGTGATGTGACATAAAAATGGAGGATTAACAGAATGTTGAAACTTAAAAAATATGGGTTCTCTTAGGGTTAAAATAAGTCTTTTCCCAGAAGGACTGCATGTTTCAAATGTTTGTGGGTTTTTTTTGTAGTGCTAGTACCATTTGTAATGCCATTGCTAAATGGATGAGCACCACCAAGTGGCGCTCTGATGGGTACAAACACTAAGCAGAAAACAGAATATTAGCCTTAACTGATTTTCAAAGCTAAAAAAAAATGCAGTATTGTAACAACTCTATAGAAATGTAGCTAGAAAAATACTGACATATCTATTTCTAATGAATTTTCAATCAACTAATTTTCTGGAATTAATTTCATGTCCAACATTTTTTTTTTTTTTCCTATTAATTTCACAAGGAAATTTCTGGAAGTTTTTTTCCTGACAGTTTTAAAATGTTTGAGATAGTTCAGCACTACCACTATGAAGTCAAAACTTGCCATCTTCCATTTCCATTGCTTTAGAGCACTTCTTTTCCCTGCTCACTGTATTTAGTGAGCATCGGTTTCAGGTTTTTTGCTAGTGACTTTATGTAGCTTTTTGTTCAGACTGAGTGAAAAGTGATCTGCTACAAACTCTTCAGATGGAAAAGTGATATATTATCATTCCCTTGATGGGACAGCAGTCATCGTAGTGATATACAGAAAAATAAGCGATGAATAGATCCATTTCTAATGTAGGATAGATAGTGCATCCTCAGGTGCATACTGGTTTATTCATAAACTGACGTCTTTTTAATGTATCAGGTATGATACTTAGAGATAGCTTTGTTGCTCCTGTTGACATATAAGCCTTTGTCCCTCAGATATGCTTAGCTGCCTTCAGGACACAACAGTTCCTTTACTACCAGTGGAGTTTTTTACTGCGGTGATGATTGTAGTGATAAAATGTGGAAAGAGTCTGAATACGCCGGGGACATTAAGAGTACTAGGGAGATATGATCAGAGTGGGCAGAGTGTGTAAAGAAAGCAAGCAGATCTCCTAAACACTTTCAGATCGAACCAACTGTGCTCAGTCTGTCTCTGTCTCCCTTTCTCTTTCCCTCTCTCTCTCTCTCTCAGTGATTATAGACCAGGAGCTGCTGGGAAGAGGTAATACTTTTCATACAACCAGCCTGGAAGAGGAAGTTTTTCTGCCTCATCGAGTCAGTTGGCCAGAACATTGGAAGCCTCTTGCAAAGCACTGGTTACAAGATGAACTGAGCAAGAATCAGAGAATCACAGAAACTTCAGAGGAGGAAGGGACCTCTAGAGATCATCTAGTCCAACTCCCCTGCTAAAGCAGGATTGCCTAGAGCACATCACTCAGGAATGCATCCAGGCAAGTCTTGAAAATCTCCAGAGAAGGGGACTCCACAACTTCCTTTGGCAGCCTGTTCCAGGGCTCTGTCACCCTCACCATAAAGAAGTTTTTCCGTATATTTGAACGGAACTTCCTGTGTTCCAACTTGTGCCCATTGCCCCTCGTCCTGTCACTGGGAACCATTGAAAAGAGCCTGGCTCCATCCTCCTTCAGCCCACCCTTTAGATACTTGAATGCCATGATAAGGTCTTCTCTCAGCCTTCTCCAGGCTAAAGAGTCCCAGCTCCTTCAGCCTTTCCTCATAAGGGAGATGCTCCAGTCCCTCAGTCATCCTAGTTGACCTTCATTGGACTTGCTCCAGCAGTTCCCTGTCCCTCTTGAACTGGGGAGCCCAAAACTGGAACTGTCTAGAGAAAATAATTCTTGTTGTTAATAACAGAGTTTTGAACACTGTATGGACTTCAAGTGAATTTCTATGCAACAGAAATAGAAAGCACATACTCTAGAGAAGCATTTGTATTGTGTCCCTCACAAGAAAGTAAGAGGGAGAGTTGAGACCAGATGGAAACAAGTGGCTAGACACTCTGAACATTGGAAATGCCTGCTGTGCTCATGCTAACGGAGATCCTGTGATCATGTTTTGTTCATAAAGCTGACGTTTTCTTTGAAAGGAGGGAACCTGACCAAAGCCCCTAATATCTCATTGTTTAAGCAGGGAAAAACAGTAATATGAATGGCACTCTTCACATTTGTTTGTTTCTTTGTAAAGACCCTCTTAAATTAGCAGGTCTGGGTAACCTGAACAAACACAAGACTCTTAAAGATTTGGCTGGGGTTCTTTCCAGCTTCCTGCTATTTATTTTTAATCAATAATAGAATAGAGGTGTCATTTCTGAAGATAAGAAGAGAGTTAATAGTGTGCCAGTGGAGACAGCAGGATGACCCAACTAAAGTATAGATTAATTACCATGTTATCATCCTTGAGTAAAGGAATGGAAAGCTGACATGTGTTTCAATCAATACATAATTAAATTAAGAGGAATATAGATGCAATCAATATAATATTATGGAGGACAGATCTTATCAAACAAAACCAATTTTATTTTTTTATGAGATTTCAAGTTTGATTGACAAAGATAACTGCAAATGTAATATACTTAGATGTTGCAAAGGCATGACTTAACATTGCACAAACTTAAAAAATTAGCACGTAATTTTCACAATCCCTTGAAAAGGGGATTAAGAACTGACTAACTGGCATACAGTAAAAAGTAGTGTTTGGTAGGAATGAATAAATTGGATGTATCTAAGGACCTTCATTAAGTGTTAACATTAATTATGACATTATTTTAAATTCTGAATTTAAAAAAAAAAATTCAGATGTAATTTGCAGAGGACAACACAGTACTGATCTGCAATACGGATATGGCACAGCAAGAACACAGACCAGCCAAGGATATAACTTATTCTGAAGTATAAACAGAACCATAAAAAAGAGGGGAAAGTTATTTTTACCTTTTTTTAAAACATTGATAGGACATAAATGGAATAAAGATATTCAGTTATAAGACTCATATTTAGAAAGCAATGGAGAATAAGAAGAAAAGAAACATGAATTGAAGGGCTGCAAAAAATGCCTTATTGTAAAGATAGGGTTTTGAAGCTCTGTTCATTTAGATCTAAGGACTTGGAGAGATGGAGCAAGTCTTCTTTAATATATGATTTTTTTTCTGTTCTAAAGGACTTGTTGATCTAGTTGAGAAAAGCACAACAAAATTAATTACTCAAAATTAATGACTCAAAGTCATATACGAATAAGGAAAAAAACTTTTAACTGTATGATTAGCCATCAGTACAAACTAGAGTGAAGACATAAATTCTCTGACTTGCAACTCAAGACTATTTGTCTTGATCGAAGATGATAATGTAGATCCACATCTGAGTAAGGATATGCAAAACAACGATATAGTACTACAGTAGAACTGAAGTTTACACAGCAATCTTGTACAGAATTCAAAGAAATACATATTTTATATGAATTCTGAACATGTAGGGTTACAGGCTTTGCACTTAGAAGTTACTGGACTTCATACGAGAATAATAAAAAAGTTCTACAGTCTGAATTATATACGATATCAGACTAGAATGACTTGAAGTTCAATTCTGGCCTCAAAATCTAAGCAATCACTTTGAACTTTAGGAATCTGAGATATTTCACTACTTTTGGTATCTATGCTGGTCCATCTCTAAGGAAAATTTGCTCATCTCAGCAAATATTTAAAGAATTATTCTATTCTTTCACTGGGATGTTAAGGAATTCATTGAGTTTCAATTCTAGCATCACAACCTCACAGAGATTTTACACAGTGGTATGCTAAAAAGAGGGGGCCAAAACTGCTGCTGCCACGGAAATTGCACTTCCTTTCTGCTTCATTGCGTGTCCCCACTTCTGGAGTGCAATAAACATACTGGCAAGGTGCAGAATGGAAAGATTGCTCAACCTCTGCAGAGGAAGCAAGCAAATGGATCCACTCAACATGGCAATCGATTAACAGCCTTCATGAGCAATACATAGTTTAGAGATTAAATCTTGTGTTAACTACACTTCCTTACTGCAAAGGCATGGATTAGATTATAAAGGCCAAGTTGTGGTAGTCACATCACTTTCATTATTGCTTAGTATTCCAGATGCATTTCTTGGAGAGTATGTACATTAATGTATGATACGTATGTGATTAACCTAGCACTGCCAAGTCCACCACTAAACCATGTCCCTAACCACCACATCTACCAGTCTTTTAAATACCTCCAGGGATGGTGACTCAACAGCTTCCCTGGGAGGCCTGTTCCAATGTTTGACAATCCTTTCTGAAGATCTCCTGACACAACTTAAGGCCATTTGCTTTTGTCCTATTGCTTGTTATTTGGGAGAAGAGACTGACGCCCACATTGCTACAGCCTCCTTTCAGGTAGTTGTAGAGAGCAATAAGGTCTCCCCTCAGCCTCCTTTTCTCCAGACTAAACAACGTCTCTTCCCTCAGCTGCTCTTCATAAGACTTATTCTCCAGACCCCTCACCAGCTTTGTCACCCTTCTCTGGACACGATCCAGCACCTCAGTGTCTTTCTTGTAGTGAGGGGCCCAAAACTGAACACAGTACTCGAGGTGGGGCCTCATCAGTGCCGAGTAGAGGGGGACGATCACTTCCCTAGTCCGGCTCACCACGCTATTTCTGATACATGCCAGCATGCTGTTGGCCTTCTTGGCCACCTGGGCACTCTGCTGGCTCTTATTCAAACAGCTCTCCACCAATACCCACAGGTCCTTTTCCACCCAGCAGCTTTCCAGCCACTCTTCCCCAAGCCTGTAGTGTTTCATGGGGTTGTTGTGACCCAAGTGCAGGACACAGCACTTGGCCTTGATGAATCTCATGCCATTGGCCTTGGCCCATCGATCCAGCCTGTCCAAATCCCTCTGTAGAGCCTTCCTACCCTCAAGCAGATGGGTACTCCCACCTAACTTGGTGTTGTCTGCAAACTTACTGAGGGTGCACTTGATCCCCTTGTCCAGATAATCAACAGATGTTAAAAAGAACTGGCCCCAGTACTGAGCCCTGGGGAACACCACTTGTGACAGGCCATCAACTGGATTTAACTCTATTCACCACAACTCCTTAGGCCTGGTCATCCAGCCATTTCTTTACCCAGTGAAGAGTACACCCATCCAAGCCATGAGCAGCCAGTTTCCCCAGGAGGATGATGCAGGAAATGGTGTCAAAGGGTTCACTAAAGTTTAGGTGGACAATATCCACGTTTCCTTCATCCACCAAACAAGTCACCTTGTCATAGAAGGAGATCAGTTAGTCAAGCAGGACCTGCCTTTCATAAGCCCGTGTTGACTGGGCCTCATTACCTGGTTGAATTGTATATGCCACATGATGGCCTTCAAGATGATCTGCTCCTTGACCTTCCCCAGCACCGGGGTCAGACTGACAGGCCAGTAGTTCTGCAGATCCTCTGGTGTCATGTTTGCTAACCTCCATTCAACAGGGACTTTCTCAGTTAGCCAGGACTGCTGATAGATGATGGAAAGTAGTTTGGTGAGCGCTTCCACCAGCTCTCTCAGTACCCGTCAGTGGATGCCATCCAGTCCCATAGACTTGTGTGTACCTAAATAGTGTGGCAGGTCGCTAATCATTTCCCCTGGGATTACGGGGGCTTCATTCTGCTCCCTGTCCCTGGGGCAAAGAATTTGTTCAGTACCTCAGCCTTTNTTGACTGGGCCTCATTACCTGGTTGAATTGTATATGCCACATGATGGCCTTCAAGATGATCTGCTCCTTGACCTTCCCCAGCACCGGGGTCAGACTGACAGGCCAGTAGTTCTGCAGATCCTCTGGTGTCATGTTTGCTAACCTCCATTCAACAGGGACTTTCTCAGTTAGCCAGGACTGCTGATAGATGATGGAAAGTAGTTTGGTGAGCGCTTCCACCAGCTCTCTCAGTACCCGTCAGTGGATGCCATCCAGTCCCATAGACTTGTGTGTACCTAAATAGTGTGGCAGGTCGCTAATCATTTCCCCTGGGATTACGGGGGCTTCATTCTGCTCCCTGTCCCTGGGGCAAAGAATTTGTTCAGTACCTCAGCCTTTTCCTCAGCCTTGGTCACTATGTTTCCCCCCACATCCAATAAGCGATGGGGACTATCCTTAGCCCTCCTTTTGTTGTAAATGTATTTATAGAAACATTTTTAATTGTCTTTTATGGCAATAGCCAGATTAAGTTCTAGTTGGGCTTTGGCCCTTCTAATTTTCTCTCTGCATAACCTCACAACATCTTTGTAGCCCTCCTGAGTTGCCTGCCCCTTCTTCCAAAGATCATAAACTCTCTTTTTTACCCTGAGTTCCAAACAAAGCTCTCTCTTCAGCCAGGCTGGTCTTCTTCCCCACTGGCATCTCTTAAAAATGTTACAAAGCCCATGAAACTTATATTTGACTATTATTTAATATCTGCAGTGCAAATTTTGTCTTTAAATAATAGGCTTACAGCTATTCTAAGGACTTTACTTAGCTATACCGATAGGAAAAAATACAGTCCTATACAGGGAGAATTATAGACTGTATAAAATTGACATTTTTATATACTGACCCTATCACCTGTGCCTTTTCTTCATAAGATGCTTATTTCCTGCCTCAGTGTAAGATGAGAAGATCAAATAGCCATTAACCCAAGATCTAAAATGCTAATAATTGTTATTATTACTAAATTGCAGGTTATTTATCTTATATCCTCTAATGCCAGAAATTGTTTTTAGTGTTTAATCTTTCTGAACTTCATTACACATACTTGATTTGGCTGCTGCATGCATTAATAGTAGATGAATGTCATATTCAGCTACACTGCCAAGTAAACAGAGGCCTTTGTTAAGTGTAATTTAAGCTGAAGTCTATTTTTTGAAGTGGTGAAACATTTGTTTATTGTACCAAGGTTAAGTTAAATTAAATTATTTTTTCTATTTCCTATTAGTGTTCATGCAACTTAATCTCTCCTTGCCCACATTCTCAATGACAAAACATAATGGAAATTTGGCCAGGTGATAATAGGTGGAGTGATTTCAATAAGATTTGGTAATGAGGTAGTTGATGAGGTTTCATGCAAGGGATGTTTCATTGAAACTGCATTAACTGATGATTAGCAAGCTTAAATTAAGAGGCAAAGAGAACAAACAATATGAATCCAAGCAGGTGGTAAAGAGGAAATACTAAGGAAGGAGCTAGAAATGTAATAAAGCTTAACACTGAAATATTTCCTCACTACTTAAAGAGGGACAATACAGGTCCTTTCTTAAGTACTTCAGGGGAAGTAAACATGAAAACCAATTAACATTAGAAACGGCAACTCTTAAGGGGACAAAAGTACTCTATCGAAAGCACTAAAGACCTTGGGTCATAGAAACCAGATGCACAGCAAAGTATATTTAGTGCTAAAATTACACCAGTTTGTGATAATTTGAATAAACCTGTCGTCACATGGAGAAGTAAAGGAAGGCTGAGCAAAAGAAAACATCAATGCATATGGCACACATAGTCTTCAAAAATCCTTGACAATTTGTTTATTCTATGGGTTATGTCTAAAACAATTGTTCTTACATAAACTTGTAAAGGAGAATGTCATGATCATCATATAAAAATTGCATTTTTTGCATGACTGTTTGCATATTGGTTTACTCAAGCTTTATTCTTGTTCCTCAGTTATGCAATCAGGTCATCAGACTATATAATGTGGCTACAAAAATAAAAATATGCCCGCCCTAAGGCATTGATAGTAAATTATGGATTCTCAGAGAAGACATTACAAGAAGTGCCCAAAGGAACCAGAGGCTGAAAAACTTTTTTGCATAAGTGATGACTGATTATTATGAATAATTAAAATCACTACCAAAATCTACTTGTGAGTAACATAAAGACTGTAACCAAAACTTGAGATCAGCTTTCCTAAATTACAATGAACTTAATTACGGCAACAGTGACTTTAAAAACTATGTGGAATTCCCAGTTTGGGGAATCTTATTACTTCTCTATTATTTTATTTCTAGTATTACCCAATTAATAATATTAATACTTAATAATTATTAATTTATATTAATAACTAGCAGTTAATGATTTGATTTTATTATTTATTATTAATCCTATTATTTTCTGCTTCATCACTCTCCAGAATTAAATGCATACATGGAAGGTGAGTCATAAGTATTTGTATGATATAATGGCCCAGTTGTCCTTGCTCCTTGCCCAAGTTATTTTGCAACCTTACTTCTTCTTGGTCATCTGAATCTTAATCTGCTGATGTGACTTTCCAGCTTGTCCTCAGTCTGGACTTGCTTAGCAATCCTGGGACTCCTGGCTGCCCCTGCTTACCATCCCTGGACCTTATCCTACGCAGGTCCTGCAAGATGGCAATCCTTGTTAGTGTGCCTGCCCTGCCTGTGCTTCCCTTGTTGTCACCTTCAGCTCCTCTCACCCTTGCCCATGCAGAGCAGCCCAGGGCAGTAAGGTTCTTACAGGCTTTGTCAGTGTCCAGCTGTATCTAGGATCACACTTTTGTGAAGAGGACACCGATAGCTTTAAGGAGCATAGAAGGTGAAGACCTTCTTTGGAGATTTTTCAAGATTAACTTTTATCTGCTTGTGACTCATAGATATGTGTGAACTTTTCACTGCATAGGAAGATCCACAAAATGGTGAAGATGAAAGAAGGTGGCTGACACCGTTTAATCTTTTCATTTCTTATAAAGACTTTTACAACAGCAAACTTAACAAATGTGCCTTTGGCTGTAGCAACTCTTGTAAAAGAGGTTTTGGAGCAGGTTCCAGCCACAGGATTTAGGTTCTGAAATGCCTAAGTTACCTATTGTAAAGGAATTTAAAATTGCTGTAGGTATGCAAACTCCTTGTTCCAGAACTTGGTATTTCCAGGGCACACACTCATGCTCCCTCTGCCGGCTTCCTCTTGTTGCATAAATTAATTATAGTGACATGGTTACAGCAAGACATGTGAAGCCCACCCCCACCCCACTGTTATGGATGAGGGCCAGGGGATGCCAGAAAGGAAATCAGCATGCGTACTCCTAGATGAGTGCTGTCACCACTGTCACCAGCAGAAAATAACAACTCAATCTTGTGAGATGGCCAATACTGTCAGTGTTGGGAGAACATTAAGCGTGTTATGTAAATGCTAAATTCTCAGAAACTGAAGTTGAAAAACACCTGTGTTCTGGACCATCACTGTAATTTTAGCTGGATTTTTACTTTTAGACAGCCAGCTTGGTTCTAAGTCATGTTAGTTGCCAAGTGTTTTTTTTTAATATTCTCTTAGGAAAATTCTCCAAACTCTGGAGCACTGATTTCATAATTCTAGAAATCACTGAGTGAAACTGGGTTATCATTGGCAACTGTGGTATTGCCAGAGTATTGCATGCACTGTTTCTCTTCCATCTCCAATCCCATTTACCATTCTGTCACAACAGTTCTTTAAGATTCCTCTTTTTTCACGTCTACCAATCACCTTCCCTAAGATTAAAGTTTCTCAGATATGCGGGTGAATGGATGTATCTGTTTATAAAATCATGAAAGCTATTCTTTAGCGCTGACAAATAGTACTTAAGGAATGCCCCACAACTCTTATTCTTCTAACTTTCTACCTTGACAATATTTAGAAAATATCAATCATTTCAAGGATCTAATAACATATTCAACATCCAGTCCTTTCAGGAAGGCTTTTCAGAACAAAGGTCATTAAGATTATTGCTCCCTTTTGACCTAAGTTATTTAAGTCTAGACGCTGTAGAATTAGAGATCAAACCTCATCATAACAACACATAATTTGCTTTTCCAAACCCTAATATAATAAAAAGTAAGAAAAGAATTAAGCAGTTTAAAGCACTAGTTTAATGGCTCTCTCTTTTCATAAGAGAAGGCTCATCAAGTTGACTTGTGACACTGAGTTGAAAGGCAGCAATTCCTAGGGAAAATTTTAAAGTAAATTTGCAATATGTTTTCAGTTCCCTTTTAAAGGCATGGTAGAAGCAAATAAGTAAACAACTTCAAGGTAGAGAGAGTTTGATACTGGTAATCTTCAGTGAAGATGAGTTGTCTCTCCATCTTTTTCTAAGACTTCAAATGTCTAACTTCTAGGAAATTCTATGGAATTAATTCATACAGTACGTCTTCTGAAACTGAGGAGACTGTAGATATGAGAAAGCCTGAAAATAGAGTAGTATGTTTTAATATTATCAAGTCAAATAGCAGAGAACAGACAAATCAGATATTAATTATTTTGAAGCTTTTTAAAATGTTCAAAATCAAGGAAAATTTTGCCATATACAGATTCTGACATGTTGATCAGTAGAATTGCTTGAAAATAGGATATACTGTTTAATGTCAGTTTTCAGAATAACTGTTGCTACTTTAAAATTTGATGTATTTGTAAACATTTATCTTGAAGGTGTGAATTTCAGGCAGTTCTGAGAAACCATTGTGGTGCAATACTCCTTCACCTGTTCACCTAGCATAGCTCTCTAGAGCCTTTGTTGGTTTCTGCAGTGTCTAGCCAAAATTTTTTTGAAGCAAAGGTGCACAGGACACACTTACCTATATAGGAAAAGTCAATTATGGACTTAGCCTAGGGAATGACCGTGTTCCAGTCATGATCTCTCCAGTCCCTTGATGGTGAGCTCTAACTAGTGCACTAAGTGCCTGCTGACTCACCTGAACCTTTGATAGTATGGAAAGAAAAAAAAGTATTTTGTGACTATCAAAACCAGTGCTTGGGGCAAAGCTACTTGTGTTGCGTAAAGCTCTTCGTCTGTCCTCTAGCACTTGTAATTAAAGAGCCTGATCCAGATCATTTGCACATTTGTTCTGTGCATATTAGAATCACAGAACCATAGAATGTGTTGGGTTGAAAGGTACCTTTAAAGTTCATCTAGTCCCCCCCGCAGTAAACAGTGACATCTTCAACTAGATCAGGTTGCTCAGAGCCTTATCAAGTATGGCCTGAATGTCTCCAGGGATGGGGCCTCCACCACTTCTCTGTGCAACCTGTTCCAGCTTCTCGACACCCTCATTGAAAAGAACTTTCCTAATGTCTCATCTAAACCTACCGTGCTCTCATTTAAAACCATTGCCCCTCATCCTATCACTCCATGCCCTTGCAAACAGCCCCTCCACAGCTTTCTTATAGACCCCCTTCAGGTACTGGAAGGCCGCTGTAAGGTCTCCCTGGAGCCTTCTCTTCTCCAAGCTGAACAATCCCAGCTCTCTCAGCCTGTCTTCATAGGAGAAGTGCTCCGGCCCTTTGATCATCTTCATGGCCCTCCTCTGGACCCGCTCCAACAGGTCTATGTCTTTCTTGTACTAAGGGTTCCAGAGCTGGATGCAGTACTCCAGGTGGGGTCTCACAAGAGCAGAGTAGAGGGGGAGAATCGCCTCTCTCGATCTGCTAGTCACAGTTATTTTGACGCAGCCCAAGATGCAATTGGCCTTCTGGGCTGCAAGTATCAGGAACAGCGTGGTGAGCCGGATTAGGGAAGCGATCATCCCCCTGTACTCGGCACTGGTGAGACCTCACCTCGAGTACTGTGTTCAGTTTTGGGCCCCTCACTACAAGAAGGACATTGAGGTGTTGGAGCGTTTCCAGAGGAGGGCTACAAAGCTGGTGAGGGGTCTGGAGGACAAACCTTACGAGGAACGACTGAGGGAGCTGGGGTTGTTCAGCCTGGAGAAGAGGAGGCTGAGGGGAGACCTTATCACCCTCTACAACTACCTGGAAGGAGGTTGTAGAGAGATGGGGGCTGACCTCTTCTCCTTGGTGACAGGTGATAGGAAGAGAGGAAATGGGTTCAAGTTATGTCAGGGGAGGTTTAGATTGGGTATTAGGAAACATTTTTTCACTGAGAGGGTTATTAAACATTGGAATAGGCTGCCCAGGGAGGTGGTGGATTCACCATCCCTGGAGGTGTTTAAGAAAAGGGTAGATGGGGTACTTAGGGACATGGTTTAGAAGTGGCTTTTGTCAGGGTAGGTTAATGGTTGGACTTGATGATCTTAAAGGTCCCTTCCAACCTCAGCAATTCTATGATCCTATGATTCTATGATTGTTGGCTCATGTCCAGCTTTTCATCCACCAGTACCCCCAGGTCCTTTTCCGCAAGGCTGCTCTCTACCACATCATCCCCTAGCCTGTATTGATAACAAGGATTGTCACAACCCAAGTGCAGGACCTTGCACTTGGCCTTGTTGAACTTCACAAGGTTTGCTCAGGCCCACCTCTGTAGCTCGTCCAGGTCCCTCTGAATGACATCTCTGGCCTGTCAACTGCACCACTCAGCTTGGTGACATCGGCAAACTTGCTGAGGGTGCACTTGATCCCACTGCCTAAACCATCGATGAAGATGTTGAACAGCACCGGTGCCAGTACGGATCCCTGGGGCACACCACTTGCCATCCCTCTCCATCTGAACATCAATCCATTGACTAACACCCTCTGGATGTGACCGTCCAGCCAGTTCCTTATCCACTGAACAGTCAACCCATCAAATATGTATCTCTCCAACTTAGAAGTATTCCAAGACTTGGTTTGTTTCTATTCACTTATTCTTAAATATGTATGATAAGAGTGCAAATAGCCAGACCCAGAGCATTTTTGCTTTTCCAGTACCATTTTACTGAATCAACAAACCAAATAGACAAATACATATGTAAAGTAGTTCACTAATACATGGAATTTACTTAAATTATATTCATGGTCATAATCTCTTGACCAGAGTCAGTTTCCAATTGCAAATAAGCTTACTCCTTCAAATTAACCTGCATTGATATGTTTTCTCATCAAGACAATAATTAAAGGATTAACAGTAGCTGATACTTCAATTAGCCTTAAATATAGTCTTATATCTAATTTCCAAAATGTGTGCTGCACTAGTATTCCAGACCACTATAAGTAACACAGAAATATCCTGTCTCTCCTATCAAGACTATCACCATCTTTTTCTTTTTTTAAAAATAATGACTTTTAGTTATAATGATAACATATTTTTAACATTTGAAAGAAAAAACTCCTAAATTAGAAAAAACAGTGTATTATTAGGTAGTAGCAACTAGGCAGGTCTATGTAATATGATAGCATGGTTTACATTCCACCATGAAGTAACTTTGTTGTTTTTATTAAGTTTAACTATCTGCAAGTTTTCTTTCACATACAGAAGGACTGGTCTCCTTATATTTCTTTAATGAGATCATACTCTATATGTGTGGATGAAAAAGAGAAAAATAACAGGAGAGAGCAGAGCATGTTCAAAAGCTATGATTCAACATATTACGTGCTGAACTTTAAGCATGCTGATGAATTTGAAAACAGAAATGCTAGAGAAATGTTACATTATGAGTTCACAATACAAGAAAATTGTCATACATAATTTAGGATTTTAAATTACTGTTTGTAATTATTATTAATTATATAAGTATGTATTAAAGTAATGACTATATGTTATTTATACATGCTGCATTTAAATATAATTTGTTTGTTTGTACTCAGCTGCCACAACAAAATCAAAAGAATGATAAGATTATTAGTGGATAGGATAAAGCAGACTGTAGCTAGATAAAGCAAAGGAGAACGATTCCCTGCTCAAACCAAAACTGGAGCCACAACTCATAGCAAATGGAGAGATAATTTTAAGGGGTAAGCAGTCTCTGTCCTATCTCCAGCTGCAAATGATTCTACCTGGAAGCTACTTCAAAAAAATGCTGCATGCAGCTCTTGCCATCTGTCCAAATAACGAGTAGGAGAAGAGAATTTCTTAGATCACCACAAGCTAAAAAAATCTAGTTCTATAAGTTGAGATCACCACACTGATTTATTTTATTTTTTTTATCTGAAGAGGAGTACAAAACTGGTATAATACAATGAAATAAAATTGTAACAACTGTGTCATTAAGAAACAACATACAGGAGACTAAAACTAATTGAGATATTGATAGAAGATTAAGTCACAATTTTGCATGAAAGATGTATAAAGATATGCCTATGTACTACAGTAAAACTGAAAAACTCAATATGGTGTTTTGCAACAAGGAATATGCATCTATATTCGCATGGGTGCTTCATATTTGTTTAACAAGTGACATTCAGGACAGTTTACATGTGTTGGGCTTTCTCCTTTGGGCTTTCTCCTTTACTACACCTTTTCTTCTTACTGGGAGAATGAGGTTTCTATACGATGACTTTTGTCCTAAAGCTTAGCTAATTCATAGTTATTCAGTGTTTTGACTTATCATGTGAATTCCAGAGTTTTGAAAACAAGAATAAAACAAAGGCACTGCAGATTTCTGAAAACAATGATAATCAGGAGTAGCTTTGTGATGATCTTGTCAAGCTCCCTCAGGACTTGTGGGAGCATCCCATCATGGCTATGGACTCACGTTTGTCCAGTTTGGTTCAACATTCCCCAACCTGATCCTCCTCTACTGAGGACCTCAGTACAGGAGGTTCCTTTACAGGTTATTTGCCTCCCTCAACTAGGATTACAGCTGAAGACTTTCTCTAAGTACAAATACTGAATGATTACATCCTCTGCCTTAAGAAATGTTTCAAGTTATAGATTCTTATAAATCTTATTTACAGACCATATAGCACAAACAGAGCTAAGCAGAAAGACATATTACAAGAATCCCAGTGAAGAGGAAAAGAATAAGAATGATGATTAATTCCTCTAGGTTCCATCAACCACTTTTATTCATCTCTTATCTAATAAAACAGAATAAAATATGTTAAATAATTTTTCTTATAGTGTTTCTTTGTACATAACATTTCTCTATGATACTCAGCACTGTTGTAGCGATTGAAGATTTAGAGTACTTTATTTGCATTGATTTTTGAGCCTGAAGGTACTGAATAAAACTGTGATATTACAATTAAGTATATAAACTATGCAATGCTATACATATACATATTTATATATGGATATTTTTTAATACTTATATATGCATGTATATATTGCTCTACCTATAACTATATCTGTACATATATATGTGCCATACTCATGCTCAACTCCCATAAACATTCATACTGCTATCACAGTCTAATTTTTCCAATGTATACAAGCATTTACATAGAATTACAATGATGTGTTCTTTAGTGAGTTTTTAGCCTTAGCTCTCCAATTTCAAATAAAATTGACAGAAGAGGTAGAGTCCTGTGAGTACCTGTATGGATGGAAAAGTTGCAGACTATACTTAAAATTTTCTATGTGTCACGAAATCCACAGTACAATCCATTGCAGCCTTCCCTATTTTCATTGTTAACAGAATGATTAATTTCCACTAGTAAAGGTGTGTACACGCCTGTATATAGGGTAGGATTTTCCAGGCTTCCTGGTAGTGGTCTGATTTCTATACAGAGAAGAATTGCTGATACACTTTGTTTCTTCCTGGGGTTTTGGGGTTTCTTTTGTTGTTGCTTGTTTCTTCTTCCTTTCTACTATTTACCTTTATTCAACACTGATTTTCATATAGTTCTTGTTCTCCAGGGATAGGTGTGTAGTTAGCTAACCAGAGGACACTGCTGCATAGCAGAAGTCTCCTCTACCCTTGGTACCAGGACAACTTTCTGCAAGACAGTCATTGACAAACGCATCCTCTCCTGGGGCTGGCTATGAAGCTTTTGGCAGCTCCTCAGCCTGCTGCATGCTGGTTGCTGCTGCCTCCTTCAATCAGCCCCCTCCACTACTTCTATAAATGCTTTATGAATGTATTTCAGTCTAAAGAAAACAGATTAGCTTTAGACATTTTAACAAGTAATCTTTGCTAAACTGCCCCCTTTCATCTGCAATGAGGCTTATGAGAGTTCATATCTCTGCAGACAAACCTGAGAGCAAAGTTACTTCTTTGGAAGACACAAATGGAAAGGCAAAAGATACATGTCTGTAGCCTTGTGGTAGAGGAGAGGTGCTTCCTCCACATGCTCCTTCTGTTCTGACACATCTATTGTAAGTAATTTCTCCTGGGCTACCTTTTAGAGTTCTGTTAAGTCCTGATACACCCTGCTTCCAGATTTACTTCTTTAAATTGAATTTTTTACACTTTTCCTCCACTCTAGTATTGCTTTCTTCTTGCTGTGTCCCCTGTGCCCCTAATCACTGAGTAACTTCCACCCGCTCACAGGTGTCCCATTTATGACTCATCTTGTTACTGTTCTGTTCTGTATCACTAATCATGGTGACACTCAAAGGCTCCAACACTTGCAGCATACCCTGGTGTGTAACAAGGCTGTGTTTTAATGCCAAACTCTGTTTTCATTGTGTCACAGTATTTTTGGCTAGCTGTGAAAACAGTAAGTCATACTGAAACTACACTGTCTCTTACAGTAGATTCGTTTCTCAGACAGATATTAAAAAGACAAGATGTGAATTAAACATTTATTTCTAAAGTTCATCTGTGCATGTACGTTTTCACAGTAAGTTAAGATTAATGTACTTTGTTCTTCAGGATAAATTAAATTTACAGATTAGATAAAAATACTTTCAGCCAAATTCAGAATTGGTCTATCATGTGCTATGAGCTAGAATCCATTAATGCTAATGTGGATTCCATTAGGTTTGCTTGCAACAATTCAACCAACAGCAATAGCAACAAAACACCAGGAATTATAACTTATATGTAAATAATTGGAAACAAGGGGTAATTTCCCCATAAAAAAGTGGAAGGAATTATTTGCTGGAATATGCTAGTAACACTAACACCATGTAAAAAATGCAAATGTAAAAGTTTGTGACTCCATCTTCCAAAACACATTCACTTGAAAATCTGCAAAAACACAATGTAGAAACCAGTGTTAATATACATAGATGTGTGTGCGTATATATATATATGTATATACACAAAACCTTGTATACATCTATACACATAGCATAACAGCAACAATGAACATCTTTATATCACACACTGTAACCCTTTAGCTCTCCAGTATGCAAACCTTCATTGATCTGCCTGCAGCTTCGCCTCCTTCTAAGTTAGTGGCTATGGCTAATTTGTTTTACTTCTGCTTATGGCACCATGGTTTTATATGGATAGTATAAAGCTGTTGTTCAGAGCAAGAAAAGCCAGGTACAATTGCAGAGGCTTAAGAAATGGTGGCACAAGAAGTGGAATAGAGGGGTACAGTCATGGGGTGATGGGAGAAGGGCCACAGATTTGGCACTGGTGGCGCCACAGCTTTAAACTCACTAGTGACCAGTTAAAGAAATGCAGACCTCAAGCAGGATGAAAAAAACTGTCACGATAAACACCAGAGTAAAAAAGAAGTATCCAACATATGTAAAATGCATCACATAAAGAATCTGAATGTAACGTGTAGACACAGGCCAATGAAGAAAGAGCAAGATGTAAAAGTGTGTTAGCAAACAAATATGACCCCACATGTATCTCTAGTGTGAAGATAAAGAAACCATCAAAATGAACATCAGATCCCTACTAGCAAAGGACTGCAGGTGCCAAAAAACTCCCTATAACACCGTATCACCACCACTAGAGTGAAACCACAAACATTAGGATCCAGAGGAGCAGTGGAAGGGTGAGCATTAGACCAGGAAACCAGTAGAAAGTGTGTGTATAACAATTTTAACTGTATTATTGAGACTTTTCCTGTAAAGAAGGATTCTTTCTTTTTCTGTAATACATAGATCTGGACTACTAATGACTCTTGGATTAGACTGTTAAAGCATCAATTGTATCAACAATAACTTCTTGGCTTTACATATAATGTGTGTTTCCTCTTTGCCAAGAAACAAGACCTTGAGCACAACACAGAAATATAGACAGACGACAGACAGACATATATTCAGCAAAAGTTCTAGACTTTTAATTAATCTCCAGGCAATCTCAAAGGTGTAACTCTGCTTGACTACTACCACTGCACAATCTGCTGATCTTTCCCATCTCTAGCTGCGTTCTCATTCTATATACCTTCTCCCCACCATCCCCCCTACCAAGACTGTAAAGCTGTCCATGAGAAGAAACATTTAAATTTGCAATACACTTTCCTAAGAACATGTAAACTACAGACCTGAAACTGTCACATCTACCTCCAGTCACAATCACAGGGGTCACAGGTGTCTGCTTTATTGTCATTAAATAGAGGAATGAATTATGACAGTGGGTATTCACATAAATTTGTGATTTCAATTGAAATTCCTCCCTGAGGCTGAGCTGTGTGAGTGGGTTCTCTGTCCCTGGAGCATGGCCATTTACAATTTTCACTGTCAGCAACCTGAACTTATAGTCACAACAGTAAAAATTATTGGAATGGTAAAGTATGCAAAGAATATGACTCAGAATATGAGGTAAGCATATGTACACTTTCAAATCTGGCACTGTATCACTATACCTACTCTGATCATTTGTACTTGCACTGAGTCTGAAAGCACTTGCATTGAGTCTAAAAGTGGTAGGAAATGAGGAACAGTATCAGTAACAGCCTGAGGAGCTTAAGCTGGAACAGGCTATTCTGTCATCTACCATTATCTCTCTTAAATGAGGATTTCTCCTGACATATGTATTTTTTTACATTTACTGTTTTACATTTCCCTTTGTAATAGTACTTTCACTGATTTTCTTCTATTTGTCAGTAAGTTGCAGGTATCTCTGTTTGGTGGTGATAAGCATGCTTTTCAGAAATGCTCACCTGTTTTCCTTATTCCATTATACCAGGCTTTCAAACGGCATTATTGTGCTCCTGCATCATGTATTTCGAGGTCATACAGAGTAGCTAAATTATCTTTTCAATATCTTTTTTTAAAATACATTTGCAACCTCTGTAGAACTTACACATGCCTTCTGCATCAAAAAGCCTGCCTAAAACACTTAGAATGTCTAGCTGGTGAGAAATGTGGCTATGCAACAGGTAATTATGGTACTAATAGAGAAATGTCACATGAGATCCTTGAGGATTGCTTTAGCAATGTGATCAGTAGTGGCTACAATGTGAAATGGTGACAGAATGGTAATGCCAGACAGGACATGATTCCTTTGCAACTCGTTTACTGTAAATGACCTCAGTTTTATGACTCATCTAACTGTACATGACTACACTGCATGCCAGGCGGTAGGCAATCAGCTCCATACATGTAAGGGGACTTTCCTCTCCAGTATGAATACGAAGAGAAAGAATTGTGCAGCTGTAACTATAGTATGTGTCTCTGCAGCAGAGAATGACAAACACTGTTTTAGTACTCCAGGAAAATCCACACCAGTCTTAAAATATTTTTTAATAATTAAGCAGAGTGTTGTGCCATGACTTCCATCCTCCATCTAAGGTCATTATAATGTAACACACATTTTCAGGCAATGCTTCTTCAAGGGACTTCTGCTGCTCATTCAGGCTGGGTCACGCAAGAGCGTGGGTGATGCATCTCCTGCCTTTCAGCCCTGGGGCTCTTCCTGGGAGACAATCACACGAGAGGGATTGGGTATTCATCTAGTTTAATAACTCCTAATCCTCCTGGGGGAACAAAGTATGGGAGGAAAGGGATCAGCTAATTATAGTTAATTGTATTAGCTGGGAGCGAGTGATTAACATAATTAAGATAGCCTTGTCACTAGAAGCTCTATGGCAGGAAAGTGTTCTAGGAGGTGAAAAGAGAATTCAAAGTAGTATGAGCAAGACAACCTAGCTAAAGTCCTAAAACAATTATTTTTTGACAAACACAGGCGAGAGAAAGTGCACAAGGTTGTTGCAAGCATGCAAGGACTGTAAGGGAGGCAGTCTTTACAGAAAGATGGAAGATTGCAGGTTAATGCACTGGAAAGTTTGCAGTGTATGAGTAATGTGAAAGAGGTAAGTATACACAAGTTGCCTGGAAACAGAGCCTGTGGGCTAGAAAACAGATATTGGTGTAGGGTGAATATAGACACGGACCTGACAAGTGGTTTTGTTTGGTATTGTTGTTGTTAGGGAGTGGATTTTATCTTTTTTTTTGCCCCCTTCCTCCTCCCATGGGAATGAGTGTAAGCATATGTTATGACATCCAAACCTGTTTCATGGTATAATTTCTCCTTTTGGCAAGATATGAGGATTCTTGTTGTCCATGCATTTCCTGGGGTCTTTCATGTCGCTAGTGTAGTGTAATTTTAAACTTGGGAGGCCTGAAAAGGTGCATGGATAGAAATATAGAACCGTAGCTTTTCAGTACTTTCAAGGGAGTAATAGGGTAGTAATCCTCACCTCCTAATTTCAAGACACGTGAGAACTTAAGAGCAATGTAATGGGATTTGTAAAATTTAGTTAAGAATTTTTTTTTTCCATTTCTGCATTTTTTTTCCCAAAGCAATGGAGTCCTTCCACATTTAGAAATAATAAGAAGGGACCAAAACATTTGAGAAAGGCATGCTTCAGTTTCTCCAATAGCTAATAAGAGTTTGCTGGGTTGAACCTCCAGGCCTATGGCAACATATGTGTGTTGGTCTGAAATGTTTTTAAATGAGGTTTTGTCTTAGCTATAATCCAAAAAAAATCAGATTATTTGTACAAGAAATTTTATTTTTTTTAAAAGGACGTAGCTCTTGTTGCACAGTATAACTAAGAATTCATTGTGTTAATTTTTGTTTGATTTCTGTAAATTAAGAGCTTTGTCACAGAAAAATTACTTTAATTTCACCTCACCTAATTCTTACGTTGTGTCTCTAGTTTTCTTCCCTGAAAAAAATGGCTCAGTATAATTAGGAATCTTTCTATTCCTTCTCTAGTAGCTGAAAGGCAATGTAACAGCGATGTCTGTTTAAACCTCTTATAAAGAATTTTACTTTCTGGGCTGTTTGTGTTCCTCAGTTCCAACAAAATAATTCAGACATCCTCAGGGCTTTTACTCCTCTATGGCCCTGCAGTACCACTGAAACAAAGCAAAAAGAACAGTTTACAAAGTGGAAAACATCCTTACTATCACAGAAGCAGCTATGGATAGCGATCATAGTAAATCTTCCACAAGAAGGCTAACCCACGATTTTCAAGCCTGTTCATGAACCATCATTGGAAAGGGTACAAGCATTGGAGTAGGACGATATGTCTTAAAATTTCCTTTCTAGACAGAAGTATATTATGTGCCTGCTGGAAACAGGAAGTGATTAGGGCCAAAATATAAATCATATGTGTGGACTCAAAGCTTTCACCTGTTGTTGAATTAAATCTATACCTTCATTTTCATTACCAAACCCAGGAGTTTCTTGCTGCTCTAAATCCAGCATAGTCATATCTATTCAAAACAAGAAATGAAGTGGAAAAGCTTGCAAACTTTTTTCTACGTCTGTATCAATATAGTCCCACAGAGAATATGCCCTGTGCTTTGTGAAGCGATTGCCTTAGGAGATATCCAAACAAATGTTTTACACAGTCTCAAGACACCAAATCTACAACATTATTGATGGAGAATAACTTCAAGTTGAAAGTCTGCCAGTCAGATAGGCTGATCCAGCAGCATAACAGTGTATGAGGTCACCGTTAGAACCAAGTTTATGTAAGTTTGATGAAGGGAAAATGCATATAGCTCTCAATTCACTTTTCATTGAGATTCTGTGAAAAATTTGCATATGTATATATTCTGTTTATGATTTTGCTATTTCAGTGAGATTCTTGCAAATAAAAAAACCCGTAAAACTGTTAAAATGGATTATTGTAATGAAGCCTTAATTGTGGGGCAAATTCAAAGAGATAGTAAATATGTAAAAAAACCCCACCAAATCAATAAGAACCCTAAAAAGTGACTTGTCATTTGTTGTGATCTCAAAAATGGCTACAAAAATTACAGCTAGAATTCTAATGAGAAAGAATCTAGTATTCAATTGATAATATAATATTATTTTTAATATGCACATTATAATTCTAAAATGTATATTATAATACTGTGTGTATATTATGAATACAGTTCTTAGTAATTCAATTTGTAATTCTTTCAGAGATGAAAAATAAACTTTGGAAGTATAACAAAGCATTTGACTGTTAAAAAGCTGTGGTTGGCTTTTTCGGGTATTTTTATTTTTTGAAAAAGCCCCTCTACTAATAGTTTTCAACGTAAGGCTTAGGAGAATCAGCAAGTTTTGATGTAAGTGTTTTAACATACACTACGCTGTTTATGCATCTATATTAAGCATTTTGGATTAGCGTTATAATGCAAGCAAGAGTTAACATTTTTTTTTTTCAAATTACAACGCATTATAACCATTAATATAAAGAAATATCAAACAAAAAGTTTGAAATACATAATAAGATATTCAATGATCTATTTGTCATTTCAATTTTTTTACATGTATTAATAAAAATGCATGTATTCATTGTTCCAGACATATGCACGTTCAATAAAGTAGTAATAATTACGTTTGGCAGCCAACAAACTGGCTTTTCCTGAAGCCTGAACTCTTCTTGACATAGCTACCAGCTGTACCAAACTTCTCTCAAGAGTTCATCTGTTTTCCCTCAGGAAAAGCCTAGGAGAAGAAACAGATCCAACAGAATCACCTAAGGTCAACAGAACTGGTCTTCTGTATACTGAACAATGCTATGTTTCGCTTTACTTCCTCATAATCAGGATATTTTTCCTCTTACCCCGTTAGAAATTTAGAAGGAGAGGAGGAGAAAGTAAAAAAGACAGGACATACGCATTTTTACAGAAGGACTGACAACACTTATTCTAAGACAAGTGACGAGTTATCTCTTCAATATCCGAATATTTTGGACTTTGAGTTGATCGATTTCCCAATCAGTTTGAAC
Organism: Rynchops niger; assembly: GCA_013400035.1. Lineage (NCBI taxonomy): Eukaryota > Metazoa > Chordata > Aves > Charadriiformes > Laridae > Rynchops > Rynchops niger. The sequence goes on from VXBH01003377.1 coordinate 182,675, forward strand.
TGTGTGAATGATTTTGCAAAGGTTTATATGCAGAAAAGCATATGTGGATGTTTGATAAGCAGTAAGGCTTGCTGTTTACTGAATAACTTATTTTAATTGGAGTTGTAACACCAAAAAATCTTTCTCTTGCAAATGAATAATGATGCGTGTGGAGTATGTGTGGAGTCTTAGCAGTAAAGTACACTTTTTAAAGGAACTTAATTGGTAGTTGTATTGAAAGGTAGTACAGCTACTTCCTGTGAACAATGCTCTTCCTCATATGGATTAACTATATTTAGCGTGGAAATATAGCATGCTAATTAGCATGGAAAGCAAAAAAAACCCACAGTTAATCCTTTTCTAGTTGTAGTGCCTCCCTTCGTCTAATTCATTGACTTGGACTGTTAATGGGTAGTTTCACAACTCACTTTCACTGGCAGTTTATGGATGTCCAGATCTGAACAGCAGTAACTCCAGGTGACGTCTGGTACCTACTGAGTTCTGTCCTCCTGGAAAAAGTTTCATCCTTTTTTTTTTTTTTTGTAAATAATGGCTATATCATGAAATAATTTCTGCCTCCTAAGAAAGCACCTGAGAGCACCTTTTGCACTAGCAGTGTCCTATGTAGGCACAAGCAGCTGAACCAGCTGAATTTTTTTTTTTTAAATGAAGGAAAAGAACTAAAATGTAATGTGCACTATGTGGGACAGGGAAGTTTATGGCTTCCTTCTAATAAATACACTGATAGAAGCAACAAATTTGAGAAATGTAAACTTGAATTCTGTTTACAATCCTCTACAAATATTAGCTGTAACTTCTTTACTGAAAAAAGGGTAATAATGGGACTTTCAAAAGTGCTCAGTGCTATGATAGTTTTTTGTGCAATCAGAAGAAATTTCCCCTTGATTTGATAGGAATATTCTAAACTCAATCCCGTAAATTGAAATGGGAAAAGTATTAAGATGTGAGTTCTCCCAAACCGCAGATGATGTAGATTGGTACCTTAACACAGCTGAAGGAAGGAGATGGACAATCAATACTGAATGAGAAATATAGATAAGGAAGAGATTTTTGCTAAATACAATAACAGCAAAGCACAGATCATTGTTGACAATAGCACTGGTAATGAATCAAAATCCAATATACTTTCAGTATGAAGATTCTGTGTTTATGAAGAAAAGAGGGTCTTCAGTTTTTAGCAAAATGCAACTTATGAATAGAGTCTCATGGATTTGAAACAGAAGAATGAAATGACTGTACACATTTTTACAGAATAACTGTCAAGAGGAAAGAATAAGTTACAAGTATAATTGAAAAATAAGAAAAATTATCCAAGAACTTTCTGTTCAATCGCCAGTGAGTCATGTGAGTTGATTTGTTTATAACGAGATATAGCTAAAGGAAGGAGAAGCTGTGAGGGACTTATATTTGAAGATAAATAGCTGGTGTTTGATATAACAGAAAATGGTGTAAAGAGAAAGGCAGGCCAGTTACAGAGTTGGAAAAATGCTAACTGCAGGAGAATTTTTTGAAGGCTTTGAAAGCAAGACGACAACTTTTGAAACTGGAGAGACAGGTACAGCAATGGGAAATGAGAGCCTAGTCCCTTCTCTTTCCCCTAAAAATAAAATAACAAAAAACAAACAAACAAACAAACAAACAAAAAAAAAAAAACAAAACCCAAAAACAACACAAAACCAAACTACAATATCAGCACTCTTGTTGGTTGTTACAAAGTATTAAATCCCTTCCAAGTTCCACGTATCAAATCCCTTGAGATACTTTCCTCATCATAAATACATATCTATATTTTAGTGAAAAGCTTTTTGTTTTGTTTTGTTTTCTGTAATCTCAACTGCAGCTATTAAAGCTGCTAGATGCACATGTTTGGTTCTGCCTCAGATGTTAATGAAGTAATTTGAAACTGTTTAGTCCTATCACTCTTTGCATGACTCTTCCATTAATCTAACTGTGAACTGAGACAGCAAATTATATCTCTCTGTTGCAGTTTCATTTGTTGATGCATTCATTTTCAGGTTTTAGGAATAATAAAAAATTAATTTGTTCATCATGCCACATTTATCGACCCTGAGACTCTGAAATCCTGAATTTGCTAACTCTGCTTCAACCCATATCATTGCTTAGATGGGTCTTCAACACTGACTTGGCTCAGACCAAAGCATTTCTAGAAGAGCATTTCTTGTATATGTGTGTATATATATACATATCTTCATACAAATGTGTGTGTTTATACATGGAAAAGATCATGTTTGAACAATGACACAGTCTCTAGTTTAAAGAAAAGTTACTTTTAAAAGTGTTTAAATATTTTTCCTGTAAATTTTAGAAATTGGTAAAGGTGAAGAGTTGTATTTTTGTGTTTCTTGTGTCTCCGGAGAGAACTGTGCTGAGCATATATGTTCTGGTTTGCTCTTTGACATGAACTGTCAGTTAAGTTTGTGTAATTGTGCCCGACTGAAGTGTGCGGGAGGAGAAGAAGGGCTAGTTGGAAAGACAGGGAACACTAGATGGCATAGCTGCAGGGAATGAAAATGTCTGTCCCACACATTTTAACAAAAAGTTGTGTTGGGTTGTTAGAATAAATATACTTCTGGGACTTTTTAGTGGCCAGTGAAACTTTTTGTGTGCTGGTTGCTACCGTATGGTGGTGGGAAGCGTAGTCAATTATTTAAGCTGCTTGTCTTTCCAGTTGTAAGGATACTCTTCCCCATCATTGCACAGGATGCGTTCAGCATGTTCTCCATCACTGAGCTCTAGATTTCCACAGAACACTGCATTTGGGTCAGCTGGGCAGCGCAGCAGAGCTGTGGTTTTTCACAGCAGATGCCGTACAGCCAAAGGGCTGCACCCTTGGCAGAGATGAGGCAGACAGTCCCCATTTCCTATGAAATCTCATGCTTGCTCAGAAATGGATGATCATCAGATAGACCAGATGAATGTTTCCTTTGTCAAATCAAGATGTTTCCGTGTAAATGACTCAACCTTAAACTGAGACACTAACAGAGACGTTCTTGTCCATTTTCATGGCAAGGGAAAATACAGAAATACAAAGAATGTTCTCAGTCATATGGGTGAAGCTTAATTTTGGTGGAACTTCACTTTCTATTTGAAAGGATAGAGGATGAAAATTTCTTAATTGCTCTTCCCTGCATTTCCTGAACCACGTTTTAGAGAAGTCCTTTCTTTTTTGTTGCTGAAGCCCTACTCTTTCCTCCTCTCCTCATAACATTAGTTGCAGTACCGTTATTTTCAAGACAAGGGAGGAAGTTTTGAGCTTTGGATTGGTACTTATTCCCATGCCCTTTCTGTGATAGCACACAGTTCCTTCCCTTTGCCGGAACAGGAATATATATTCTTTGCCATGGTAGTGGAAGCTGTACCAAGTAAGCTACATTGGTAACCAGTGATCAGGTGGCAAAATTAGGAGAAACTCCTGTGAAGATAAATAGTACAATCTGAATTCTCCTGAATGGAGAAGCAGCATCAGTCTCAGGCAACAGATAAAGACTCTTAATTTCTTCCTTTGTCATGCTACATACCTAAACTAGGTGCAGAACTTGTCTCCCTTTTCGGCTTTTTACACCGTTCCTTACACCAGTTAGGAAAGCTTATATGGTAAGGAAATGAAGGAGGGTTGTTAATCCTCAAACCAAATAATTTTAAATAAAAAATTGAGGGAGGAAGGAGGAGAAGCATCCAGAAAGGCTGCTAAACAACGTTTTATCTGAATCACACCCTGGTCCTCATGCTGGCACATCCTCGCAGTGAAGCTCTGCTCCAGGATGCTCCCTGAAGTCCTGGTCCCCTCACCTTTCCCTGCTGAGATGTGTTTTTCTGCAGGAAGGGAGTTTAGGAACACCAGGAAACAGAGGAAACAGAGCAGCCCTATGACCCCCTCCTGCTGCAGCAACCATGCTGAGGGAGCAGGATGATTTGTAACGAGAGCCCTGCCCATAGCATAGCTACAGTCTCCAAACAGCGTTGGAGATGATCAGCCAAAAAACTGATGGTTGCTGCGCAAAAAAGGGGCTATTGCAGCCTGCTGTAGCTACAGAGATTAGGGAAACTGCAAGCTAGAGATATAGGGAAGAGAGCAAACCATGGACATGTTGAAACCATTGACCACATGATATCAAGCAATACTCAAATATTCCTGGAGCAAGAGAATACATACAGGTCTATACTTTTATTGTATCAATTATCTGCATGTTTCTTGATGCCAATATAAGCAACTGTGTTCTGTCACAAATCTCAGTAGAAGTGCCTCAACTATAGTTTGGTTCTGGAGATGTAGCAAATAAATGCTCAAAGTCTTGGGATACCATCAGAGGCCTAACACCACTACATCTGCTATTTAGAAAAGAAAAAAAGTCTGAATAATAAGAACTCAGAGAAAAAGGCAGAGTGCTACTTTACCTTGGGAGATTAAAAGTGCACTGGTCTAGCATAACTAACAGGTTTAACCAGAGAGAATGTATGTCAGTAATCTGTTCATCGCCCATTTCAATTATAGAGTTAAATTTCTTTATGTGCACTATTCAAGAATTCCTAATATCAACTTATCCTCAGCATGTGAAGTCCTTGACTGTGTTCAGTTACCAAGCACTTTTGCATTGGCTTCATAAAAGCTCTCGTACTTTTTCCCTGAGGTTTGTTTGAACAGGTTACAGGCTTACTAGTCCTATCACACTGAGGTAATTCATCAGCATCACAAAAAATCCTACTAGCATTGGAAATGTATCTAATAATAAAATACAAAAAAAATCCTCCAAAGCTCTCTGAAGACTCTGGTCAACCTGCCATAAATCTCCTCTGGCATCCAAGGCTCCAGGGCATTTTGCTTTTTGATCTGAAGATGCAACTAACCATCTCCTTGTAGAAAGTTAAACCAAAGAGAAAGTGGGAGCAAGCTGTGAAATACCCATATTGCCATTGAGAAAGCTCATTATAAAAAACAGTTGATAGCTGTTAGCACATACTTTGCTCTGGTACAATATACTCTGTATAGTTGTTCAATGCAGTAATGATTTAACTGATGCCACTGTAATTACTGTAACAGATTCCTTACCACACGCCTCTTTGAGAATTTTTAGAAATAGATTCCTTAGTCAGTTATTAATAGTCCTGAAAAAGCTTTGACTTTTTGTATTTGATCACGTGAATAAATTGCAGTCCTTCTACTTGAGATGCACTTAATTGTGCATGTGTCCAAATTGGCGTCTTCCCTTACTCCCAATTTAGCATATCTGAACTAACTAATAATACACCTTATCTAACAACATTATTATAGCTGGGAAGTAATTTTATAGCATCAGTAAATGAGTTTTCATCCATGCATCTTATTAAAAAATAACTTTCATATGGGAATTAATTTTTAGAAAGAAAATAAAAATACTGACAGTCTTCAGTGCTTCTGAAATAAAGTAATCTGTTAGCTATGTTTTAGCCGTCCACTTCTCAGAAGAAACTCTGATAAACATAATCTGATAAGGAAAATGAAAGTTTTGTTATGTTTAAACACATTCTTCTTTTTCCTAGATGTATGCTAACACCAGTATCCTACTTAAGCTAGGATACCTCCCTCAAAACCAGTTTTTCCTCCTAGATAAGTGAAAAAACTTTAAGAAAATATATATTCTGGATGCATAAAGTGTGCTACTGTCAAAAGCACAACAGGCACAACTTTCTTAGGTAGGTAGGTTACCACTATGGACTAATTCATTTCATATCAGATGTTCTACAGCAGGTAATATCCTCCATTAAAAATGAGAAGACAGAAGTTACACAATATAATCTTTAATATTAGGAAAAATTTACATTATTAATTTAAAATAGTTCCATTTTCTTGTTAAGCAATAGCAGTATTTTAAGAGTCAAGGATGGGTCACAAAGATAGTTCTCCCTGAATATGTGTTAAAGGACAAAATTGATCTTTTTAAAAATTGTTATTTACAACCACCAAAAAATGTTAGAATACTATCTTGTCTCATTACTGTATCAAAGTTTCTGCAATATTATAGCAGAGAAAAGGCAGATAGAAGGAACACATAGAAGAATTTTCAGGGTATTAAAAAAAAGATTCAGATACTTCAGAGGAGTTGCTAAATTTTAAGGAATGTTGCTTATAATAAGCTTTGTTGTTCCACTAATGTAGAGAGGATTTTTCTTCCCATGAATGTCAAGACTAAGTCAAAAGTTAAGAACATGGGTAAAAATAAGAACTCCAACAAGACTACAGAACTTAAACCAAATAAAATCTATTGTGGAGATGTGTAATATTTACGATATGTCAATACTTGTCAAGTATGTCAGCAGTTCAAATAGTTTTCTATGTCACAAATCAGGCTGTTACCTAATATTAGAAAGTGCATTTCTGTCTCTTTTCTTTTTCTTTTTTTAATATGTAAATAAAGCCTTCCTTTGTATAGGACTCCTACTTTTGGAGCAGATTTTTCTCTAGCCTGTGCCAGAACAAGATTCTGGGATGTTTGACTCAAAGAATGCAGCTAAACTTCAAAAATCTTACCTGTAATTAAGCAATTTAGGTCAGCTTTGGATAGTGGAAGGGAAACAGGAAGGGTAAAAATTATTTTTCCATACAAAAGGGCTGAGAAAATAATTTGGATGTGTCCCTTTGAGATTTACAGAAAAATGTTTCAAAAATATTGGGCTTTTAGGGTTTTTATGTTAAAATCTATTTTGTTCTCAGGCAACAAATTTTTTGGCAGTCAGACAATATTTTTACTGAGAACACAAGAGAATGTAAAAATGTCAAATTCATAGAGTTTAAATTAACTTTCTTGGTCAAAAACTTATCAACTTCCTTATTGAATTCTAGATGATTTATTTAAGCAAAGAACACAGATCAGATTTCTCCATGGCACTGTTGAAGTGTATTTTTGAAACACTAAGTATTTTAAAGTCTCAGGCATTTCATGTCACAGAAGAACAATGACAGTTAACAATAAATGTGACTGTTGACATGTTATATCCTGGCTGCTTCAAATACAGCAGTCACATTTTCCGTCCAGTCTTCTACCTGGCTGGCCCAATAATCAACAGTTACTGTTCAGCTCTGATTCAAAAGATAAGGGTTTTTTTTGCAACCAGCAAGCTAGGTTATCTTAATTTTTTAGTAATCTCATTCATATCTCAGCATCCAAATTATTTTTGTTCATTTTAATCCAGAAAACTAAAATTCTTCTGAGAAGCAAAGGATTTTTTAAGCAATGGAGATAATAGGATACTACCACAATTCGTATTTCGATAATGTTTAAAAGCCATTCTAACGAGCATTGAATGATGTGATTTGGAAAACAACTTCATCCATAATATTATACTCTTATTTGTTAATGGCATTTGATGATAGCCTTGTGAAAATGTGATGTTCATATTACCATGTTACCAGGAAAAATATGAAGTTTAAATAAAAATATTAGCAGAAATAAATAATTTCTTATTTCCTAGTTCTTGTCTATTTATTGAAATCTAAATATTTTCCATAACACACACACACCCACACCATCTGCTCCCAGACTCATTACTATTTAGCACCCTCTCACCAGTTTGATCCACTTGGAAGTTTTCCAACAATAACTTTCTCCCTTTAGCAAGACACGAAAGTAATTGTAACATAACATAAGGATTAAGGCTTGATGAAAGGAGCTTGTGATGTGGTACTTGTGCTGAAAAGCTTTGTAGAATTATATCTAACATGAATGAATGAACAAGTAGGAAAGCCAGATCTGAAATTAAAGAATTTTTAATATTTCCTAATTATTAATCAAGCAGACCAAAATGTGAAGAAATCTAAGAATTTTTCAGGGGAACTTAAAGAAACATGAAGGAAGGTTGAAAGGGTTTGGGTACTGTTCAATGAACAGAAAGTGGACAACGGAAATACATTGGCAGGGAAAGGAGCATTGACATGCAACAGGAAGCATGAAAACCGAGACAAGCTATGTAAATTTGATGGAGGGCATGGAAACTGCAGCAGTCTTACAGGAGTAAAAGTAAAGCACCTAAAAGGCTATGCTTCTGTACCTCCATTGTCAGTTTATGAATCATAAACACATAGTGTACAAAAAAATGGTGGCTTCATTTGGCTTAATTATGTGAATGTCTGTGAGGTGGTGGACTATGACTTCCTTGAGAAAGTGGCTTGATAGTCAAGAGAATAAGAAAAAGATATAAAACTGAAAGGAATGAGAAGCAGAAATGAGATTAAAGGTACAGAAAAAATGCAACTAAGATGGCAAATGGGAAAACACAGATGATGTTTAAGGAACTGTGAAGTGTTGGAAGATGATGGTAGGAGCAAAGGAAATTAGGACAGGATCCTGGAGTTGAAAGCAGCAGAAATGTTTAGGAGAGTTGAGATAGGTGGGGGTGAAGGGAAAAGGTCTTTTGCTGTTGCTGTGCCTGTAGAAATCAATCTTTCCTTATATCCCTTGCCAGATACAACTCGAAGTAGGCTTTGGCTTTCCTAACGCTATCCTTGCATACTCTGACAGTATGTCTGTGTTGTTGCTGGGTCACCCAGCACTGCTTACACCTTTTGTATGCTTGCTTTTTACATTTGAGTCTTGTTAGGAGCTCCTTATTCATATATGAAGGCCTCCTGCTGCCTTTGCTTGATTTCCTGCATGTTGGGATAGACCACTGGAGGTGGCTCTTGAAAATCAACCACCTTTCCTGCACTCCTCTTTTTTCCTCTAGACTGTATTGCATTGGATTCTTCCAATCAGGGCTCTGAAATGGCTAAAGTCTGCTCTCATGAGACCAAGGATGTGATCCTGCTTTTTACCTTGTTCCCACCTCTAAGGATCCTGAACTCCACCATCTCATGTTCACTAGAGCCAAGGCTTCTGCTGAATTTCACATCCCTAACCAGTTCTTGTTGTAGGAATCAGACCTACTGGAGCGCGCTCTCCTTGTTGTCTCCTTCATCACCCGTGATAGGAATTTATCATCACTGCATCCTCAAAACCTCCTGTATTGCTGGTGCAACACAGCAGTGTTGTCCCTCCAGCAGATATTGGGGTGGTTTAAGATCCTGATGAGGACCAGAGCTGAAAAATGTGAGAATTTTCCTGGTTGCCTAAAGAAGGCCTTGTCTATTACTACATCCTAATCAGGTGTTGTGTAGCAGACACTCACCACAACATCACCCACATTAATCAGTCTACTCTTGACCCAGCTCATGACTGGCTCATTTTCCATGTCTAGGCAGAGCTTCATGCATTCCCATTCTTCACATAAAAGGCAACTCCCCCTCCTTACTTACCCAGCCTGTCCTTCCTAAAGAGTCTGTATCCATTCATCACAGTGCTCCAGCTGTGTGAGCTATCCCACCATGTCTGTATGATCACAATAAGATAGTAGTCCTGTAACTTCAAGCAGACCTCTGGTTCATCCTCTTGTTCCCCACAGGTGCTTCAGAGAGCACCCAGTCATGCTAACTTCCCGGAAAAGGTATGAGAGCTTTCCCCATAATAATGTCCTGTAGACTGTCCCGTACTTATGTGCATACACTTGGGGTGGGCCCCTTCAGCCCTGTATTATCAATCACAAGGAGTCTCTAGTCCACACCACCTTAAACCTTTGCTTTCCATCCCAGTCCCCCTTTCCTGGTCTTTCCCAGTTGGTGGAAGAGCAGCAAGGGATAATAGTCTGAGGGCCAGAAAAATGACAGCAGCTTCACCATTAGAAGTTTGCTCTGGCAAGAAGGTGAAAGGCAAATGAAGCTGAAAGGCTATAGGATGTGTTAGAGGTAAAATAACTCAGAGCTAACCGTAACAGAAAGGTCATGGGAGCAATCTGCAAGTAGAAGTTCATGGATCAGTCTGAGAAAACTGATAGAGTGTGGTTTTCTATCTCAGGGATCCTCAGAAGGGAGCCGCTGGGAAAACAGTGGGGCTGGCAGCAGCCTGGAGAAACTCTTGCTTACATCGCTGCCTTCCAGCAGCTGAAGTGCCACTGGGGATGCAGTTAAGAGATGTGATTCATCTTCTCCTTGTAATTGGAGCCGACAGAAGTTGCATGTTTTTCCTGACAGCGTTGGCAGAGCACTTGCTTGTTCTCCACTGGACTCTCTGGGCATCTGCGGGAACCTGCAGTGCAGACCCCGGGGGGCTCCCCGTGCCGGACAGAGACTGCACCGTACACAGGCAGGGGGATCACACACCTGCCTATAGCAGTCCTTTGCAGATGTGTATATGCAACCATACCAACAAAATCAAAATTACCTGCTTGCATTTTAGGGCAATGCTGCTGTGTAAGTGCTATAAATTCACCCCCCGATTTTTTTTTTTTTTT